>JAUBOD010000200.1:765048-780434 GCA_032353885.1 Nothura maculosa
TAAAAACAGTTACAAGATGTGGGAAGGTCAACTGAAGAAAAGATTCCTATTGCTAACAAAACAAATTAGACCCCAAGAGAAAAGAAAACTGCAGGGTAGGGTCCTCAGTATCTGACTTTGCAGAAGGCCAGAAAGATACAATCCAGAGCCACTAAATTAGCAATAATAATATCATGAGTGGATATGAACAGGCAAGGTTGTACTTATCAAAGCCAGAAAAAAAAGGGAAAATTTTGATACATGGGAAGTAAAATGTATAGAGCATGAAACAAAGTTTAGTCATAGGGATAAAAGGATTTTATAGTTGTGAATGTGTCATGCATCAGGCCTGTCTGTTTGGGCAGCTCTTTCACAAAGACGTAAGAAAAGCAATCAAGTTGAGGAAAGGACGACGGAAGGCCTGAAAATTGATTCCTAGACGGTGACCTTGACTCAGAGGTTGAACGTGAGCTGTGAAGCAGACGATGAGGATGCAAATGATCAGCAAATCTGGCAGGAAATCTGCAATCCTTGTTTAAAACCAGAGGTTACAAGCACAGATTTGGACAGCCTGATCCTGCTGTAGAAACAATGCCTTCAAAAATCCTGCCTAAATTTCCCTTATATTGCCCCACCACCAGATTTTTTGCCCAGGGGCTTAAGGGATCAGTGACCTGAGTTTTCTACATTTTAGCTTGCCCCGATATTAACAGGTCTCAAGACACTCTTCTCCCAGAAAAGGCTACATCGAATATTTTTAAACAAATTGCCTTAGGCTCATGAGCCTGAACAGAAACTGATCTTGCACAGCATCCCTTTGGGCCAGTATTCTGCTGTAGTGAAAAAATGCAAATGTTGTATTTCTTGGGTAACATGTGGAAAAGCTATTCTTCAAACAGAGGAGGAAGGTTCAAAAGTGAGAACAGTCACAAAATTCAGATAATGCACAGTCAGGCTTAGCAATTCAATGGGCAGAGTCACATAACAAACATCACAACCAGAAATGTGTTTGTCTGAGAAAGGAATTGAGACTAGGGACATCACTGAGACTAACTCAAAAATCAGTCAGCTGGTACAGCTGAGATAGCACCACAAGTGAATCAAAAGGGGAGAGTTCTGAGAAGGAATTGATTAATGTCAATAAAGGGTGAGATGTATCCACTCTCAAATGCCAGGGAATCTACAAATGAAATAAAACGGCCTAGGAATTGTCACTAGCAAGCACCCTGGATGGCTAAGGCATGGCAAAGGAACTGCACTTGATAGCAGCGCTCCTAGGGATGCTTCGAGTGGTGATCAATTCCCATCTGCAGTCGACCTGGCTTCATCCATCGACATTTCTGTGGCTGGACTCCAACATCCGTCATGCACAACCTGCAGCAAGGACCTGCTGCCCCAGGCTCTTCCATTCCAGACTCAGCAGGATTGTGTATTTAGGGTGTGAAAAATGAACTCTGAGCCGCTAGGTGTCAGAGCTCCCCTGGCAGTGCGGCTGATCCGCCTCTCCGGAGGGAATCCCGCATCCCACGTTAATGAACCAGCAACGCTCTGACAGTTTCCAGGCTGTACTGCACAGGGCTATGTGGGGCAAAGTGATTCATTACTCACTTCTAGTGCATGGAAAAAAAGGCTCCAGATTAAGGGTAATAAACTGCGCTGAGTTGATGAATATCCCAGATTTCTGTGCTGGTTGCTCAAGTCCTGCAGTGGTATTTCTGGTGGGATTCTCAAAGGATTAGGCCTCCTCCCTGCTTGGAAAGCATGCCTGGGTCAGGAGGCAGGCAGTAATGCAGCACTTCCCAGCCACATTGAACAGGGTCCCACATTAACCACTGGTGCTAGTGCTCAAGACATCACATTTCTTGACTGTGAGGGTGACAGAGCCCTGGAACAGGCTGTCCAGAGAGGTTGTGGAGTCTCCTTCTTTGGAGATCTTTAAAACCTACTTGGATGCAGCCCTGAGCCATGTGCTCTGGGTGACCCTGCGTGTGCAGGGGGTTGGACTAGATGACCTCTGAGGTCATTTGCAGTTTGATAAACAAAACCATAAATGGTTAGGTCATTGCTAATTTGGCCTCAATTGTTCTCTACTGGTAACCTATTCTGATTCTTGTTTTCAGCTCTTTTCCTTCACTCATTCTTTAACAATATATTGCTGAATAAAAAAATGGAAATAGATGTGTGGACACTTAGGATGTTTCTGCTTATATTGCAGGTGCAACACTGAGGAATCCACTTGTAGATAATGGCAGCTGCCTCCTCATGTGTCATACAGGGCATGGTGCTCCTTTGGTGCCCTATTCAACATGGACTTCCCTCTGGAATCTGCGAGAGGTGTCAGTGGAAAATCACAGCAAGCCCTCTAACTAGCAAGGCTAAGGGCTCCTGACTGCTTCACACTCCTGAAACCTTGTTTGCAGATTTTACTTGTAACTAACAGTCTTGACAAAGATTTTCAAGAAAGTTATGCCATGACAGGAAGGTTCAACAAAAAAGATCTGTATTTCCATCATAATGTGCCACCTGACAGCTGAAAATGTCACTGTAGATTTAAAACACAGATATGTGCAGAATAAGCACTCACTTCTCACTTGGATAGTCATTATGAGGAGGTAAAATTCTTTTCAATTGTATTAATTTTCCTTGACTTTTACAGAAATGTTTTATATATTTTCTCGCAACTGTTTACTCATCTTCAAGCAACAACATTCTAGAACACAGAGTTCATTAGCATGGCAAGATTTACTGCCCGGGGAAATGAATTTTGTAAATATGCAAATAAAAATATGAGGAAGCATAATATACTATTTCCTATATTGTCCAAAGACATATATTTATCAAGGAGCAGAAAGGGTGAATAAAGAGGTATACTTGAAAATTGCTTTAAAACAGGTAAGCGATTTCATTGTTTTAAAGGAAAGAAAACATCACCTTTATCCTGAACAGTGATTGTACTTAATCTTATATAGATCTTATATTCTAATTTAGAAACCAGTCTTAAAATACCAGCTAGAACACACTGTTACCCAAATTTTCGTTTTTATAGATATTTTTAAAGGAGAGCTAAGAGTCAGTTTAAGAGAACAGTCATTATTTTCATACCCAGTGCTAATTTGGTCCTGATTGTTTAAAATACTGGAGGTAAATCAAAATCCTGCACTCTGTAGGTGGAACCAAATCATCAAATGGTCCCATCTGGCCTTAGTATGTTTGAAGGGATTGTAACCACCTCCTGATCTTGTACCCTGCCCCAGATCGTATTTAACATATGCTGCTAAATATATGTTTTCTGTGTCATATGTATACGTATAAAACATATATTTAAACAGAGTGAAAGACATATGAGGCTGTGGAATTAAGCAAGAAAAATAATTCCTTCCTGACTCGACAGTGAGTACAGCCCTCGATGTGAAAGAAGGTATCCTTTGCTACCACTTACTCCTCAAATTCAAGAGGATTGGTGACAGGATTTAATCTTATTTGGCTTTAGTCATTTAGGTAACTGACTATACCTTGCTCATATTAGGCAGACAGTAGCAGAGGTTGATAAATTGCTTTATGAAAATACTACACTCTATTGACAACAGAGGACTCCTAGGCAAAAACCTTGCATTAGATGCCTAATGTTTTGATGTCTAAAGTTAGACGATTTCTATCTTAAATAATTGAGAGTGATAAGAATATATAACCAGATTACTTAAGCGATGTCTACATTCGGTAGAATCTGGAGCTGTTGAAAGAAAGTGCAACACATCAAGACTGGAATGCTGTCAAATGCACCAAATGCACTAGAAATTTCATGCACACTTGCAATATTATTTTACAATTACCCATAGGAGAGATTCTCTCTCCAGTGCTCTAAGGCTGCCAAAGTCAATTTTCAGAATACCAGATTACCAATCCTTTACCAGAGAAAGTATCTCCCTAGACACTAGACTAGAGATTCCCAGAGTCTTCTTCCATGGCACAAAAATAAGCTTCTGAAGACTGTTCTGAATTGCCATTTATTTATATGCCATTCATATTGCCATATGAAAGTTTGAAGTTCCAAGCAGTCTCTCATCTCAGCTTTCTCTCTGAAAACACTGAGAGACACATTGTATTTGGGCTACTGAAATAATAATAAATACGGGGTTTTACATTCTTGTAATGAAAAGGGACTGTACAAAAATAAGTGATGCCTTTCCCTTGGAATTACCACACTTTGACTCCTCACTATCTTCACTCACCAACACTTCTTTTAATATAGTAGTAGCTGAGAGAGCACAGAGGCAGAATGTCTTGACCTGGTAGCACTCTGCACCATTTCCTTACGAGTTTCTAACAGAAATCAACAGCATGGAGAAAAAGAAAGGCAACGTGAGGAGGAAAGTCATTTTGCTCCTGAATTGTACAGTACTTCTGCAACTCTCTAATTGCTTGTCAAGGCAGATGGTAATGCTTTTGCTGTTTTATAAAAGCACAGAGTAACAAACGATTTGTCTAACATTACTTACCTTTTTAATAAATATGTCTTCTTTCTCTTTCTGGTGCTTTTCTCCCTGAAAGTCATATTCATCTGCACTATACTCAATTCCTGTCACTGCTTGAATTGTAAGGATCCACACCTTTTCCCTGTTCTTCATACTCAGTGCAAATAGCTTGCCATCTGCAGGGCTTTTTCTTCTGCTCCCCTCACTGACATTAAATCCAGGCTCTATAGCACCAACTTGGCCAGTCCATGGTGCTCTTGTGATAAAAGGCACAGGGAATCAAAGAAGACAGAGAAGATAATTAACTTTTGCTCCTCTTCTGTAGGAGCCACAGTTTCACACGCATACTCTGGGGGAGGCAGATTCATGAGACACCTGCAGTGCTTCACTAATGAACACATTTAGTTCTAGCAGTTCCAAGTATGCACTGAGATTCAGAGGTCCTGGGTTCAACCCATGCTGCCAAAAGAACAACTGGGGATCTGTATTACACACCACGGAAAAAATGCCTGTGGGTAGTCTATTCTACTCCTCCCTATGGAGTTTCCTGCATGTCAGCGCAACACTGGGGAAAGCTCAAAAACCTGCTGCGTAGAATCGTTCTTAGTTTCAACAGTTCAAGGAAAACTTACCTGCTCAATCGAGTGCTTACCAGGTGTGGCTACAAAACACTTCAGGGGAGGATCTTTAAACTCCTTCTATTTTGTGAGCAGTACTTGTCAGTTAAGAAAGGATGTTCTGCTGGTGAAATTAATTCATATAATGTGAAAGCTCATTTCATAGATGTTGTGTAGCTGTGGTAACAGGTTTCTGTGGCTTACTTTCAGCCTAAAATATTATAATTTCTCTTTGCTCTGAGCTGGCTTTTGAACTTTTAAATGGATAATAATTTGTATGCAGAAAATTAAACATAAATGATGAAAACTCTGCACAGATTTTTGTGGCTACAAAATTTAGATGAGTTTCTATGAAATGTATAATCTATTTCTTGTTCTTCTTTTGTGAGAATAGAAGCAAAGACAAGCTGTATGCCCATACAAAATCAGAATAGTAATTATATTAAAGAATATCTTATGTGCTAAAGACAACCTCCAAAGAGGAAAAGGAAAATTTCCCCTCTCCTGGTTCACAAAAAATGAGAACACAAACATATTCTGAAAGGATTATTTTTAAATAGCTATTGTCTACATCATTTGTTGACATTCCGTCTTTTAATATAGAATTCACTGAAATCTCAGAAATGTTTTGGGAACTCCTATCACACAGATGGAAATTTCAAGTCTTAAGCAAAAACTACCTAATAAAACCCCACTTGGTGCAGCAAATATAGACAGCACTCATCATCTTACATAACCTGAGTGTAATTAATCCAATGCTAATAAAAACAGCATTAAAAATGCAGGCAGAAATATCAGACATACATACACTGTCAAACAAGTGTTCCTTTTTAGAGCAGAGGAATAAAATGAGGTTTGAGCATTCCACTCAAATATGCATGATACGGATTTAGCAAAAAGTCGTAGACCATTATTTACTTCACATACAATGTTTCATTGTTTGGAGTAGGCCAGAATGCTGTTTGTGGTTTGCAGCAAACGCACAGGAATCACAGTCAAGCTGTAACACCCTTTCCGGTAAACTGAAGGGTATTTAGAAGAGAACTATGTTACATATTCTAATTGTACTCAATGAAAAAGATACCTTCAGAAAGCAAAACATACATGCACAGCGGGCATGTATATGCACCTGAAAAGAGGGCTCTGAGTTCAAGGATGGGGAGAAAATCCAAAGCATGTACTATTTAAAAATCTGATCAGCATATTAACAAGACTTTCAGTACATATGATTTATGTAATTACGATATACGTATTTGTATGCTGTTTACCATATTTTGTTAACTCTTTTTGATATAAGTTAAATATGATCACATATGCTTTATGTATTATATTTTAGCTACCATATCCCACATTACATATTAAACTCACTTGGATTCTGCTATGTTTGGTCAGTTCTCAGAAACGCTTTATTATTTTACATGGCATTTAAAAAAAAAAACATTCTTTTCTAGCATTTCAAATTCATTATTCCCCATTATTTCTCTACTTCTCCTCTGTGTAAATTGACATGATACTGTCAATCAGTACCAGGTTACTGAGATCAGGATACTACGTATTCCAGTCTTATCTCAAGGAAGCAAGTATATCATTGGTAAAATGGGCTAGTTTCTAAACTTGAACATTTAGCACTTCACAACAGTCTGTGTTTGAGAGGGAAGGAACTCTGGGCCATTCCAAGGAATTAGCCTTGCCTTAACGAACGCTTGTCCTTACCTTTATACCATGCTCCTTGGGGAAAGCAAGGATTTCCAGGCACCTCTGCACAGGGCCAAGTTTTGCAAGTCTCAGGTGTCTAAATGAATGAGGAAAAAAGAAATCTAGCACATGGAAGGACCATGGGGAATTTGAAGCCTCAAGCTAAGTATATGCACATCTGATTTTCCCTGTCTTTCTAATGGTGGGGAACTGTTTAAGTCAAATGATATTTGCAAATGCCTCAAACTTAAGAAAAAAAAAGAAGCCTTTCAGATTTTTAAACTGAAAAACTGTGTTTTTCTTTTTAACTTCCTGCAGGTATATTTTAAATATATCTATACAGCTCTGTTAGCTGTATAAATACTTCAGCACAATGTTGTAAGTGGATTGGGTCTGGAACCTGGGAGAATGTTCTGGAAGCCTGGGCCTGGGCCTGGGCCTGGGCCTGGGCCTGGGCCTGGGCCTGGGCTTGGGCTTGGGCTTGGGCCTGGGCTTGGGCTGAGATTGTTCTAGAAGGCTATGGGGTTGGCTGGAATCAGTGTGGAAGGTGGGGGAATGTTCTAGAAGGCCGTGAGGGGCTTGATCTAGAAGCTCATGGGGGTCCTGCCTGGCAGGCAGGGTAATGTTCTGGAAGGCTGGGTGGGACTTGTCTGGAAGTCAGAGGATTGTTCTGGAAGGTTGGAGGGGGAGCCTTGGGCTGGGAAGCGGGGGAATGTTCCGGAAAGCCACACGGAAGTGATTGTCTGGATGCAGCTCGGTGTGTAGCACCAGCGAGACGCTGAGGTAAAATGAGGTGAGGTGCTTGAGCGGAACATCAGCAACATATGTGAAAAGTTCTTCCCCTTCCTCCTGGGAGAGAGAAACTTTCTAAAGCAGAGAGAACAAAATGCTGTTTATTACCACTCCTCACTAAATCCCAGGCCACTTCTGAAAAGCCAAGAGCAAGGCTGAGCACTCGAGCAGGTGGCTCAACACCCCCAAAGAAGAGCAGTCCTCTTGCAGCGTATTTACATCACGCTCCGAACTAGAAAAGTTTATTTTTTGCCAAACCACAAGCTGCTGGCTGGAACTTGAGCTGAACTTTCTTGATTTTCAGAGGAGCCCAGTTAGCACTTTAAAAACAGCCATTTTTTCTTTTCACACCTTTCCAAGCTTCCTGGGACAAGAACCAGATGTGCTGAACTATGGCGAGTTCCCGTTCTTGGGACATTGCTGACCCCAGCAGCAAGCAGCAGAGAGCACGATAAAAAAGGTTGCATTGTCTAAAAAGAGTTTCCTGTTATTTCCTTAAAGGCTCGTATGTCCTGTGTGGTTCACATAAATACTTCATTTTTGGCTGCCCACACATAGTGAAAGCAGAGCTCTGCATCCTTTTGAATTTAATCCTTCATGTGGTTTCCGATGTGTTTTATATGATTCAGCCTCATGCCTTTATCTGAGGTGTTTGGTACAGCCATAGCTGTTGGAGGTGTTTGGTTCAGCCACCGTTGAAGTGCATAGCTTTACTAGGAGGACATAAGTGAAGTAACTAGCAGTAGCTTAGTCATGGTCACACCTTCAATTCCAGCGCACATGTTTGGCTGCTTTTTGTATTGTGGAGGTATTACTGGATGGTAATACAGTAATAAACACAGCTGCAATCACCAGGTCACACAAAGCTCAGAGCAGTGTGCTGGGAAATGGCCAGGTGGAAATAGTCCATCAAACTCCACAAAAAGGACCAGTTGCTCAAGATGCACCTCTTGGTCTCTGTGGAAATTACGGAGGCTTTTGTGTGTTCTCTGACACTGTGAGCAAAACTCTAAGCATTAATGCAGGTTTGCCAGCAGGTTTAAAATGATCTGCAATATCATGTTTCCTGGCCTATTTTGTAGATTGCTCAGTTCAAGAATTCTCTTCAAAGATCCTTGGCACTTTTCAGGACTGCTGGAGGCCGACAGGCCGTTTCCAGGGCTGGAAGCAGCAGAGGTTTAAGACAAATAAAACTACAATATTTTTTGCAACTGGCACTAAGAAGGGCAGGGAAGGCAGCATGTTTTCCTTAAGTTTGCTCCATTGAGTTCTTTAAGGCATGTTAAAATTCTTTAAAGAAGGCAAGAGGAGACAACATCAAAGCTGGAGGAGGAGCAGGTACTGGAATCTGTCAAAAGGGATCTTGAGAGACGACTCCCTGTCCATGGACATACTAGGGGGAACATGGGAGAGCAATGCTGCTCACTAAAGGCAAAACTCATTTTTCGCCAAACAACATCATTATCTGTCTTAATGCCTCCATATCTGTAGGCAAGTAGTTTCTGAGGAACCAAGGCTCTCATTTTAAAGGTTCCTAACCATCACAGTTCTGAAGAGAACCCTAGGAGTAAACATAAAGGCTGAAATACAGAGGCAAGAGACTAGCTTTGAGGGTTGTGGACAAGAATTGTTATTCTTAGGTTCAGCTTGTGATTCCTGGGGGCTGCTCACTCACTTGAGTGGAAAAGGCAATTCTCCAGGGATTGCTAAAGTGAAATTGCCATGAGAAGCAGCTGCATGTTCTGTTCAGATCCTGAGCTGTCTCATCCTGGAAGGATTGACTGATCCCCTCTACACATGCCATAATAAGTAAAGAAAAAGAAAACTACTAGCTAAAACAAAATGAAAAAAAAAAGGAGAAATTCCCAGTACCATAATGGAATAATTTGCAGTGAGAGATGGCATGATTTAAATGAAGTCTTTTTTGGCAGACACCCTAGGCACTATCATTATTACTGCCACTTGCAAGTATCTATTTACTACTGTCATTGAGAGAACTACATCTTAGATAAAGAGCATGACAAAACTGAAATGTACTATAGCCCATTTGAAGATTTTATTTATATAGATACTAAGTAGTTTGTAGAAGTCTAAAATACTGCTAATTGCCATTTCAGTGGACCCGCATCTTACTGGAGCATGTGACAATCAATTACTCACCTAAGACATGAGTATGTATATATCAGCTACATACATATGGTAAGTAGCACAAATGTGTATGTGTATACTCAAATTGTATGCTGTATGCAGCTAGGTATTTACTATAAACCAATTGAACTGATGCTTTATTATGCTACATAACCACAGAACACCTGTTTTAAGCTATATGGCCCTCTAGAACATAGACAACATCTGTGTGTGAACAATTTTCTGGCTTAGGTCAAGACTGACTGCATTTGCAGGACTCTACATTATGACTCCACATTAATTATGTAAAATTACTGGAATCCTTTGAAGATGGAATCAGCAAGTGCTTTCTTCCCCTACAGAGAGGTATCACTGTAAAATCTGCTGAGCAAAGTCTATAATGTAAACAATCCAGATGAGTTCTGTTTATCTCCCCTTCTAACTTAGGAAGTCATCCCAGCAGCATCTGTCCTTCACAGCTGGGGCAGCTTCCCAGCTCCTGATATCTGTGCAAGTTCCCTGTAGTTACCTAATATTTCAATGCATTAACACTTAGCGGATGCCCTTCAAAAGTCCCATTCCTCTGGAATTTCTTGTCTTCCTCTACAAAGTGTCTAGATACTTCCGTATGTGCTTGGGACATTTTGAGTGTCTAACACTTTTGATCTCTGAAGTCCTCTTGCCAGAACTGCCTGTATTTTATGTCATGAGACTGCCTCAATGAACTGATCTCTCTTTATCTCCTACTCTAAGTTCCTTTTTGAAAAGGCTACATAGAATGTGCAAACCTGTGAATTACATGCAAGGAAGAACATATTCACAATGTAAATTTCTCTGAAAATATGCAGAAACCTAGGCACAAAACCTCTGAGGCTGGGTGAAGGGAAATGGGTCTCTTCAGGATAGTATTCTGAGCTGTATTGCCTTGGTCTGTTGTAGCACAGAGGAATCTAGAAGTTGGGCACAGTATAACTGCTGACAGGCTACTTTAGTGCCTATTTAACACAGGACTTTAAAGGAGGCAGCATTTCTATGTTAATATTACAAAAGGGCATAAGTGCAGTTCAGGAAGATGCCCAGACTGGTCTAAGTTGTGAGGGCTGATGTTTGACGCCACTCTTTTCATTTTATCTTGGGACTATGAAAACATGTGGAGCAAATACAAATTTACAAGTGTTGTGTTATTTTTCTAGAGCATCAATTGAGCTACTCTCTGGTACAGTAACAGGTCAAGGACAGATTTTTAAAGGATATTAATAGAAACACTGACTTGAATATGATCAAAGATACCTTTTGAATCCAATTTAAAGGAATTCTTAAAAGAATACTTACAAACACGTGGGAAAATGAGGTGAAGGATAGGGAACTTAAGACAAAGATTTAGTTTCCTTTTTTATTATTTTTTTTAATTCTTGGTATAGGGAAGAGAAGGGGATGCACAGTCCTATTGGTTCTCTTGTGAGTAGCTGTTTTTCAGAACTGAGGAGGGAACTGGGAGCTGATTACGACCTGCATGGAGCTGGCATGCACTATTCGGGAGTGTAAACATCATGCTTCTGCAATGAATCATTTTTAACTTGAAAAAAAAGCAAAATAAAAACAAACTGGAACTATTTTTCTAGCAGTACACTTTGTGCTCAGAAAACTGGAGAGCTGCACAGAAAAGAGAAACTTTTCTGGCAAGAAAAGTTGTCTCCAAATATGAACCAGCAGTCCAACGCAAAACAAAAGCTGGACTTTTGGTTCCAGGCTTTGTTGAAAAAGTTACCTATTGCAGTGGGGCAGGGGCACCCATAATTGAACTAATTCTCATAATTGCATTGATTTTCATGAGGTTATTCCTAAAACTGTTTGGGAAACACTTATTATCTCAGGCCATCAAAGTCATTTCAGATATTGGACTTTCTTTAAAATGAGCAGAAACAGTCTTTGGGCACTGCAGGCAGAAATCTTAATTCACCTTCTAGAAGCCATTCTGATTTAACTTCATGTTTGAAGTTCCCAAAGAGGTTTCGGAGGTAAGAGATGGAAAGTGCAACTAAAGAAGTGATACTATCCTTATTTAAGGCAATAGCAAATTATTATGGAGAGTAAAGGGATTCTATGCCTCAGAAAGGATGAGAATTTGAAAAATACAAATGTTTCAAAGACACTCAGAAAAAAACTAGATGAGCAATGAGAAAAGTGAAAGATGTTGTCTACTGAGTGATGAAACTTTATTTATTGGGCATTTAAAGGAAAATGTAGAGTCTATTGATAACTTCATGACATTTTCTTTAATGCAAGAGGTATTACTAAGAGATAAAAAAACAGTGCACAGAAATTATAACGTAGTTCAGGAGCTAAAAGGTAAATCTAGGTTGCAAATAAGATGCAATTTCTAACAGCATGAGTAATGAACCATTCATGAGCAGTTGGTGGGGGACAATTCTAACGTATTTAGTTTTTCTGCATCTTTGGGTTTCCTTAGGTTGTACTTAAAAGAGCCATCCAAAATGCTTCTCCCTGTGCCAATGATTTTCTGGAGCTTCCAGGCCAAAAGGCAAACAGAAACACATGCTTTATGACATGAAACAAATGTCTCCTCACTTTGTCTTGAGCAAGATTTACAAGTATTTGTTAATATAGTTGTGCTAGCAACAATGGGGTAATAGTCCTTTTTTATCCTCTTCCTGATAAAGCTGTAAAGGGGAACTCAGTTTTAGTGCTGTATCCCATGCAGACCTGATATTTCTGTCTAAGAATTTGGAGTGGTGAGTAATGTTCGGACTGGCTAGATAGACACCAGAGAGTTCATCTGTTGCGCGTCGTGAACTGGTTTTCTTTCTTCTGCCTGTCTGGGTGAGTTTTGTGGGCAAATTCCAAGGAGTCCAAGAGGCAACATTTGACTCGAAATGATGGGATCAACATACAAAGTTCAGCAAAGTCTACAAACTCCATCTCAAGGAATACCATGGTTTGGGCCCAGGGAATACCATGGTTTGGGCCCAGTCTATGTTACTTGGTTTCCTAAAGCTGCTAGGATGTGCTCATGGCTTCGTTCTGCTTTGGATAGAAATGCTGGCAATGTTGATTATCTGAAGGGTAGGAGTACATCTTATTTTAACTGCCATTTCCTTTGCAGTTTTCAGGGTTAGAAAATAACTTGGGCAGACTTGTCTTTGTTGATTCACACATAGTTATTCCCGACATAAATGGCAGCGATTAGAGAAAAAGTGTTACAGGCTAAAAACACCTGGGGTAGAAACTCTCTACTTACTGGTCAGAGTTAAAGGAGGCAACAGAAGGGCCAAAATAGTTTTGACTTTGCCAATGTGTTACAGTCATATCCTTCTGGGAACAATGTAAGAGAAAATCCTAGGAAAATATGCAGTTTTCATCTGCAGCCACTCATGTAATTTGGGACTCAGCTGACTGTGTGTTACAAATTGGAAAGCTAGCTTAGTTATGGGCTTCCTGACTTTGCTTTCACTCTTTTTGTCATCTTCTCCTTCAAATGTGTCTTAATTGTATTTCAGATTGGCAGCAATGGTGGTACAGGCTTTTTGTATGGCCACGATTGCTTTAAAGCAAAGGTAATAGGCTGTGCAGCTTCCCTCAGCAGTGTGATTAAAGATCATGCCATAGGATTTTAAGCATTTAATGAATAATTGCCATGACTTGTGCATGAAAGCAGCTCAGGGGGATGGAAACTTTGGATGTAGATCCTCCATATGGCTGTGTTCTAAGGTACTGAGGTTATTGATTAGTTTCTCTGCATGCCACAGTGCTGTTGTCCTGAATTTGAACATGTCTCTCATGCAAAGATGAAGAAAGCATACTCCGATCTGAAACATGAAAAGCTTTCCTTGTGACATTATCAGGAATTAACAGTAGTGATTAAAATGAAATAGTTCACTTATTAATGCTGCCAAATTCTCAGGAACTAATACAATTAAACCTAAACCTTTAGGTCTTTTCTGACTGTCATTAAGAGCAGCATAAATGTCTTTAAAATTGTTTTTAACTGTGTGAACACATGCTGATACAAGACACATAAGTTGCTTAATGTTTAGCTAAAAAGTTACTTAGATAATGTCTTACATATTTGCTTCTTTTTTTGGCTTATGGAGGAGCTGTTTATTATTTCAAAATGTCTTGGCCCTAGTCCACTTGCAAGACCTCATTTATTCTTTTGAAATTTGTAGCCTTCATAAGCTTGGCATCTGCAATATCACAGACAATGAATTACTGTGGCTAGAAGTCTCTGGAATTTTAAAAAAACACTCTATAAGAACATTAAGAACATTTCTTTTTAAGCTTTTTTTAACAGAACTAGAATTTGTTCTGAGCAAACACAGTTGGCAAACAAAAAAACTTTGCAAAGATAACAGATTTTTCCATTTTTTCGTCCTCTGAGTAACAAGGGAGTACTGATGCTGAGACTTGCTCTTTAAATGCCTGCAATCTTTCTCTCCTCTCTTGGCAAGGTCCGGAGTATTCTTGTGCTGTACGACAAGGCTCGTGCTCTGTTTGTCTTGTAGCTGGACACACATTGGCGAGAGGTCGCTCACTAAGAGAAAGGCAGCGAGCCAAGGACTTTAAGGAAAGTTTGTTTTACCATCGTCTGAACTTCGAGGTTTGGCTTAAACACAACGCTACATAGTTTTGGAAGATCAGGGAATATCATTACTGATAGGAAAGAGCAGCTTTTTGAGCTGTCTCTGCAAAGACCAGGGCTTTGCAAAGAAGGTGAAAAAGCATTAGAAGAATGGAGTGCAATAAGCGTGTGGGGACATCCGCAGGAGAGGAGAAGGGAAGGCCGGAGGGTGGGGAAGATAACACTGGAGATGCTGGCACCAGCGTTGTCAGTGAAGAGCTGGATTTGGTACAAATGTATCTTACCTGTTTGCCTGAAAGATGCATGAAAGCAAAATTCACCTTGGCTGCATATCTCACGTGCTGGCTAGCCATGAAACTCTGCAAGGTAAGAGATTTTAGTACCAATATATGAGATTTTTACGGAACTTAACATTTGCTTAAAAGGCAAGCTGAGTTTGTTTTATTTAACTTCCTATTTGCTTGAGAGACAAATTGATTCAAGTTGCTACTGGAATATTTGACAGTCTTTCAAAAAAATTTAAAAGTTTTGTTATTGTACAGTTATCATAATGGTTTATTAGTAAAAGGAGCTTTGTAAATATTGACACCGTACCCAGAAACAGGTAATCCACAGGAAAACATTTCAGGGCTACTAATGGAGTATTCAGCAAAGCAGAGCACAAGCAGTTGCTAGTGAGCTTTTCTGTATCTCCTGTTCCATAGATGCAAGGCACTTGAGATAGTTTTTGGGTTAACTTAAGTGGAGTTTCTTATAGTGCTCTTTGCTTACATTCATATCTTGTGTTGGATAAGGAACAGAATGTATTTCAGTTCTAAAAATGTCAACATGATACAAATGAAAAGTAGTCTATTTATTTGGAACGTTTCGTCAAATACAATTGGGAATTAGTGTTTAGGTTCTTGTTTAGGCTGTTCTAAACGCAATCTGTGCATCAGATAGAGAAACAAGGCATTGGCCATGTTATTGCCATTATAATTTGTTCCATTTCACCTTTGCTGAAAGCTGCTTTAAAATTTAGCCCCATGTCCAGATCCATGGAAGAATCAGTGAGTTCTGTAGAAGTAATAGGTTAAGGTTCAACAGTTAGGGACTGAGACATTT
>JAUBOD010000200.1:811049-823087 GCA_032353885.1 Nothura maculosa
GCATAAATGCCACTTGTATTCTCTGTCAAGAGAAGGAACTCATAAGAGCTCTCCTCCCAGAGAGCAAACTGAATGCTGAGGGAAAGACAAGAATTTACAGACAGATGTGAAAAAAATGTCCTGCTCAAAGGAACCAAATCTGACACAGAGAAGATGGAGAATCCATGAAATGAAGTAAACAATACAGCACCGCAGAAAAGACATGTAAATGAGCGCAGACACCATGAAGAGCTGTGAGGATGGCATGGGAAAAGCATGCTAGGATTTCCTGGAAGAAGTGCCACCCGACCAAGCAGGCAGGAAAAAGGAAAGCAGTCATAATTCTGCATGAAAAATATATAGAATGGTGTTCCTTATTCCTGTACACACAACAGTGTTTCGCTGGACTGTGTGCTAACAAGCAAGAAGGCTTCATCCGCATGGAATGTTTTCCACTGCAAAGTGTACCAATATAGGACCGCAGCGGCATGGACAGCATACTTTGTCCATGACATATATGTCCTGTCTCGTTATTTCTGCAGCTAGTGGGAGCTTTGTTAACAACATCATGGTTGAAAATACATTGGTTGACAAGAACAGCACATGCACCTTACTCAGAGGAATAACTTTCCCAAGAGAGCAAGTACCTTGTTTATTTTGCTTGTTTCTTAGTTTTCGAAGCAGTGCCTGGCTAAAGAACTAGTCCTGTCTCAAATAACCAACCTCATGATGGTACCTGCTCTGGGAAGGAAGCTCTAAGCTTCCGTGCTCCCCAGTGATCAGCTGTGGAATCTCATCCCAGCAAGGAGTCAGCAGCTTGTGGGAATTTCTGTTATGTGAATAGTTCTGTCTAGTCCTGGAATGGTTTCCAGGGAGCTTTTACAGCTTTTGCTCCATAGAAACCTCTCCATAGAGAACCCTGCCTCTGCAGCACATCTTAAATCTCCACATTAGAAATGTGAATGTCTTGAGCGCCTGAAACAGCATCATTGTCCTACCGAGGAGCTATCACCAAACCAAAGACTATTCCATTATGAGAACTCACCAGAGTTTAGGTGGTGATTCCAAGAGAGTCCAGCCCTCAAAGTGGTATCAAACCCTAGACAAGGACTTTGATCAATCTTTTAACAAACTTGATATTAGCTCTTTTAATTTGTAGTTTCCCATCAAATTGATAATTGGTGGGTTTATGTATTTTTAACCATGTACCTAATGGCTTGACACTAGAGCTCTAGTCCTGCTATCAGTGAATCTCTCCTTACTGCAGGTCCTACCAGCTCTCTGCATCTGGGGCTGATGCAAAGAAAGCAAAGTGAGTGGATTTTGCGCCTAGCCCAGGGTACACTGAAAGTGTAGGTTGGATTCTCATTTGTACCACTAATTTCTTGCCAGGTAGAGCAGATTTGAAAGCTAGATCTGAGTCTGAAATAATGTCTATAATTGTTAGGCATTTTTCATAAGTTAATGAGTAACTTTTACAATAAAAAGAGCAGAAGTCTGCTCTGTTACCCCCTGTCATTTTGCTCATGTTCTCCTGATTTACTTGTGATACCACCCACTACCTTTACCTGCCCTGGAGGTTGTGGAGGGGCCACAACTAGGTGGAGAGGCCGGTCGAGCTGCTTCCACCTAGCTCTACAGCAGCAGGACGGGCTTTATTACTATTGCCCAGTTTTAGAGGAGGGGATATTTTCTTACTGGCTTTATCACTATTATTTTTTAGAGCAGGGAATATTTTAAATGCGAATGAGATTTTCTAAAACCATAGTAATAGCTCGCTACTGGATTGGGTTAACGGCACATTTGGTTCCACATTGCCCGTGCCTCTCGCTTTGAAGGGTATTTTGTAGATGAATTCACCCTGCAATGCTGCGCTCACATTGACACCAAGGCTGCTGTGAGAGTGTCACAAAATGAGCACCACGCTGAGTGGAGGTGTCAGGCTGGAGCAGAAGTCGCTTCTTCTGCCTGTGGTATGGGCTGAGCATATGGTGACAGCGGTGACGTTCCTGCTGCCTGCAGCAGTGCTAGCACCTTCCTGTGCAGACACTGCCACAAATCAGTGCTGGTGCCCTCACTAACCAAATTTGCAGGGCTGGAGCTATGACTTTCGCTGCTGAGCATTTCCTTACTGCTTTTCTTCAGAAGCCAGTGATGATAACTAGCTCTTACAGTGTCCTTTCAAACCATTAGCCGTGCACCTCACCTGCTGTTTGCTGATCTGTGGAGGTAATGGGATTTGGTTGGGCAGTGGTGACCGATGTTGATTGCATGGAGATTTCTGTTCACCCCACTGAGAGCTGAGCCTGTGATAAAGCACGGGAATAACTGTCTCCGTCTCCAAAATTCCTGTTTATCATCGGAAGCCCTGACTCTCCTTAAAGATAGTAAATTTAAATGCTCTGATTAGGGCAGAGAAAATCAGAGTGATTTGAAGAATACTTGAACCAACATGTTAAAGCTGCATCAGAGGTACATTTTTATGGTAATGGGAATCAAATGAACTGCCTAAGGGCAAATAAGCAATTACACAGGAGATGAAAGTGTCTGACTTGATCATTGAGAAATTAGATGAGAAGACTTGTTTGGTCACTGAAGTCAACCAGCCCAGGCGATTAGTAATGGCTGCCTGCAGCAGGGCCTTTGAGAGTCTCCGTTGCTGAAGATTTTTCCATTTTCAGTTGCAGCATTTCAAAATACGAGAGTTTGGGAATATAAACTGTGATTCACTAAGCAATGTTAAGTAACTTTTTCTTTTAATAGGGGTCATTTATGTTTTGAGTGGCTTGAAATCAGTGAAATCTCTAGGCTTTTCATTCTGAGGAGGACATGAGGTAAGGCACAAATTGTTGTCACTTAGCTAATCACCATCCTGAACTGCTGTCCCCTTCTTGGAAGGACAGGAGTTACTTCTTGGAGGAATCTTAGGAAAGCACAGGATGCTCCCAGAAAGGACAAGGAGGCTGCTGTCTCCATCCTCACTTTCGGGCTCAGCTGTATGCACACAAGACCTTGCATGTTCAAATGTTGCAATCCTAAAGCGTAATGATACCAGTGTATTTTGGTCTGGAAACTATCATAATAGAGAATCTACTTAAGAACCACTTATGCTGAACTAATACCAGTGAAGGTACCTGAAGTCCAATAGCCAGAGCAGTAAAAAGAAGAGACTTCCATGTTAATTTTCATTCAGTGCCATTAGTCTGCCCTTTGAAAATCCCAGCCATTGGACAGAGGTGTTTGGTTCAGGCACCCCATATTACTTCATGTGCCGCAGGCTGCATCACCGGGTTAGTGTCCACACCTTCCTTAAGTATTATTGTTCAGTGTCAGTATAAGCAGTAATCTCAGACTGAGGTGGCAGATGGAAAGAGATTTTGTTTTGTGTTTCATGCACAATTTTCAGCTGCTGTTGTTTAGAAAGCAGAAGGACATTTAAACTTTTGTATTACAGTGGATCAGGAGGAAGAGCACCAACCATGGCTGGCCATGGGCACTTGAAGATTGGGCAGGTGTTTCCTGCAGGTACCCAAGAGAATAAATCTCTATAGAAATGACAAAAATACACAATATAAAAAATGACCATCACAATTTTGCAAGAAAAATTGCCCTGTATGTTAAGGAATAATCTCCTCACTCAGAAAGGAACAGCGAAAAGGAGAGCCTGGACTTTAGTAATGAACTCCTGAGCGACCCATAGTTTGATTGTGATGTAAAGGGCAAGAACTAGAAAAGGTAACTAGAAAAGAACTGGAGAGCAGGACTCGTGTAACACGGCTCCTGCCGGCACTATGGGCCCAGGGCTAAGCTTAGATGGAGCTCCTGGCCCATGGGCAGGCAGCTGTGTATGTAGGCCCTCCAGTGAGCCCATTAAGATCTACTTGGAGCCTCAGGGCCCTGATAGGGGCTTTCCTAGGATGCTGCTATAGCTATTTGTAGACATAGTGCACCTATGTTTCTCAGGAAGGTAAAGAGATTAATAAAGAGATTAATAAAGATCTGTAGTGGGGCATCGAGATGCAGATTCCCTAATGTCTGATGGGCTAGGAAGTTTCATGTAGTTGTTGGCTTATTACGATAGAGGTTTAAAGAATGACAGGATTATGGAGTATGGTGCAGCTGGAGCATTTGGTTTGCTGGGGCAGAACGAGGGACACCAGAACAAGAAGTGTCACAGGCTCTCAGGAACAGAATCCAGCTGGGTTGCAAAAAAGGTAGTTGATGTCAAGGTTAAAACCCAACCTATTATTAAGTCCTTATTTCTCAACCATGAACAAGTAAAGCATGGAAGAATAGGGTGAGTTGTGAGCAGTGTTTATCTTGATTTAATGTTAATTTTCAAAAGCAAAAGAACTGCGCAGGAACCAAGTTCTCGGGCCAAGCCTCTAAGACAGTGGCAGTGATGTTTTTCTAATATATTATTTGCTACACAGGGAAATCCATGTAGTAGAGACTCTTTTATGTAAAAAATGTGGAGCAGAAGCTGGAAGTGCACAGCTTTGGGTTGGTCCTTGTTTAAAATCTTTAATTCTTCCTGAGTCATTAGGAACGTATTTTCCTTTGTATTTGTAAAACAATAAATACCAAGGCTCACAGATCTGGCCGGGTTTCTTGGGCATTTCCTTGCTCAATGCAGACAGTCTGACGTCAGGGCTTTGCAAGGAACGCTTCGCTGCACCTTGTAAACACACAGTCAATAAACATGAGTGGCACGTAGCAAAGATAATTCTGTTTGCAATTCCTTCAATAAATAGTGTGTTAAAAAAATGACAGTAACTTCAGAAGTTGCCACATCAGATTATTGATAACTTGTGAGACAGGCCTGTTTCTCTTCTTTTATATTACCAATATGTCTTTTAAAACTTTCAAAGGAAAGCTCCTTTTACCCAGGAAATCATAATGCCTCCCAGGACTGAACTTCTTTAAAGCCATGGCAATAGTTGCAAAATCTGCAAGTCAGTCCACAACTCGACTGGATTTGCATCCAGCCTCCTGTTGCGACTTGGAAGTTATTGCCTGATTTCTAACGTGTTAGATGTGCCTTTCCTTGTGACTGTGCATATTTAATTAATGCTGTTCCCACAACGGCAAACAATGTTCAGCATTAAAACACCGCTTAGTATTCAAAGCATTTGATTTATGTGTAAATGCCTTATTTGCATGTGTTACCAAAATAATAATATTTCTACTTAAATTAAACTAATAAAAATAATGGCTGCTGGAAGCTGTAGAGGAGTTGTGGTATTGCCAATCCTAGGAAAACAGAAATACTGTGGGTGATGGCAGGGAGGTCCCCTGTGGCACTGAGTGGGTCAAAGGAAACGTTTTCTGTTGGAGCTGGGCTTGCTTTGGGACTTGTCCAGCCTCTGCAGCCCACGTGGCCCTGTTGCACATGCTGCTCAGCGCAGTTCTTGCTCCCTGGCCAGCAGTGCAGTGTTGGAAGCGTCCCTATAAAGCACCTCTTCCTGGCATAACCATGGGAGAGGCAGGTGTTTTAGATGCTACGGTTACCACATACCTGCTCTAGCTGATTAAAAAATAAATGCTTGACAAATGGATAAATTCTTTGCTACATGGAGTAAATTGCATCACTACATTGCTGAATATTCCCGAAGCACAAATCCTTAAGCAACACGAATATTAAGTGAGCAAGAAGAAGACAGTGAAATTGCTTTTACTCTTCTCCATTTCCAAAGACTTGTTGTGCAGTTTGTCCTCCCCTATAAAGCTCATAACTAGCACCCTCTGCAGCGGGAGCCTTCCCTTTCAAACGCCCTAGCAAGCTTAATACCCACCGGCTGATCTCGCGTCTGGCAAAAGCAAAAGCTGGGGGATGTCAGGGAACATGTGCTGCCCTTTGTAGCTGCAGTCCTTTTAGAGGCACTCGCAAATAGCTCTAGTTTCTTTAGCAAACACAATGGCATCATTCTGGGCATGCCTAGTCGGAGCGTTCTGGGGCTGGTAAACTGTGAACAAACCTGTTTGCACTGCTGTACTGTACAGCGCAGCCCAGATAAGCCCTAATTGTTATGCAACTCCTTAGCATAAGCTCCTGGCATGGCTCATATGCTTCCCTTTTACTAAGACCGTCCAAAATAGCAACAAGAAGGCATGTAACGAAACACACAGCAGGAATATAGGAATTCACCAAGGCCTGGGATGTTTTAAAGCTTCCAAAATGCTAAGCATCATGTATTTTCTTCGGAGCTTCTTCAGGGTAAGTAATTTCAAACTTTTCCTAAGTGAGGGCATTGCTTTGGTGTGGTTTTTCTGCTTTTTATGTCGAGAAAGAAAGTTAGTTTGGAGGGCTTTGTACGGCAGTGTGGAAAGTAGTTTTCCTGAGAAGGGATGTTGAGCAAGTTCACTCTGCGGGTCTGCAGTTTCTTTGCTGTGTTAACATTTGATTTGCAGGTGGTTGTTTTCTGCTACAATAAATTAAGAAACATTTCGTGTTGTTTTAAGTTGAGGGATTCTTAAATAATGAAAACTGTGAAATTTATGATGTAAGCCACATCCATAAATGGGGGCTTGCTGGCAATAACATGCATTTTATGAGGCAAGAGTAAATTATAATTCCTTTTTATAGTGTTTTCCTCATGTGTTTGTTGCATTTTAAACATACCAAATTGAGTGACTGAACACACGCATCACTGCAAATATGTTAGATACAAAACAAATTATAAAACGTTGCAATTAAGTATGACTTAGCTTTTATATTTTTAAAATAAAATCCAAATCCAAGCTTCAGTGATGGGGATGTAACTCTCTGCAGGCAGTTTCATTTCTTGTGTCTCTACTAAGCTCTGTAGTTTGGAGTGAGGTTCTGCTGGTGTCTTTGGCTGGGTTTGCTCCTTGTTTACCAGATTTGAGGACTAGCCGTGGCTTTCACCCCGGCAGGGCGAGGGCAGCCCGGCTCATTTCCCCGAGCGTTCCCTACAAGCGCGCGCTCCGGGCCGTGGAGCTGCTCTGGCAAAGTGTGAAACCAAAGCTGAATCAGGCCAGCAAACGGTTAATTATTGTGTCATCTAAAGTGCTCGAATTTAAAGTGCCGTGTGGATTTAGCCTTATTTAAAAGGAAAATACTGTGGTGTAGAGGAGTTAGAGGCTCCCGCGAGGCAGCCCAGGCGCGTGGTGAATCCACAGCAGCCATCGGCAGTGGTGAATCACAGCGCCCAGTTGTGGGCTGGACACCGATCACTGCTTGAAACAAAAAACCAGGAAAGGCTTCGTTTGAGTCTGAAGCACGAAACTATCATTAGGCCTTGCAGCCATGCGATGGTTCATAGAAAACCAGGAATAGTTCTTAGTGAAAACCAGGAATAGTTCTTAGTGAAAACCAGGAATAGTTCTTAGTGAAAGGCAGGCCTAGTGTTTGACAACCATCCTTTAGGGGGGTGTGTGCCCACATTTGGGTTGAAAAGGCCTGCGTAGCTTCCTCAGAACTATTTTATTACTCTAAGTACTGCATTCGTGTTGAGGTGAAAGGGAGGGACAGGCGCAGTAACTCCCAGCACGATGGAAGGACAGGAGAAGGCCAGAGGTGCCTCCATGATTGGGATATGGCTCTCGCCTCACCACGCTTGGGTTACTGTTTTGTCACACCACAAGCTTTGGCTTTGGAAAAATTGAGTATAAAATATATCCTGCTAAAGTGTAGGTAAATCCTGTATGGTAAGAGGGGGAACGCATACTTCTCGATACTTAGACTAGTTTTTAACGTAAGAATCAGTCATCTACATGAGTGTTCTGGCACTCATGCTTCAAGAAATGTGTCTGAGTCAAACCAGTGGCTGTCATCTGTATTATGCAGACCAGCAGACACACTGAGGATGATGGTTTTAGCTATGAGTTTTGTGCCATTCTTATTGGTTTAAGTTTGAGTGATTCGCAGGGGCCAGTTTATAACTTCAGCTTTCATTTCCAGTTCATTTGGATAAAATCTAAGAGCCTGCTCAATCTCTTAGGCCTTGTCTGAAATGAATATAAAATTAAGACTAGCCTACTTACAATTCCTTCATTTTGTTCTGTGATTTTAATTTTTTTAACTCTTTTAATTTTTTCTTAGCTCTTAATTGGAATGTGTCCAAAACACAGTATGTGTCGGGCTGTATTTTACAGCTGCTGTGCACTGCACTGCGCTCTGACCGTCTTGCACAAAATGGCCCGAATAACTTGAAATGCAGCTCTGAGGTCCCAGTCATGTTTCTCAACAGGATTTCCGCTCCAAAGATCCACATCCAGGACTGGAAGTTCTGGCCCCTCATACTGCCCTCACCTGTTTATGGCTGGAAAAGATTTGGGCACAGATCTGGCAATTTTGGCTCTAAGGCATTGGGAACTCTCCTCACATGGCTTGTCTGGGCAGGTTTCCAGCATGGATCATTTCACGAGAGCTGAGGACTTGGGATGAAGTACAAAATTGCTGTGGCTCCATCACTGCCTATTGGCCCCCATATAAACATTCTTCTCTTGTCCTTTTGGCATCTTGGCCAGTCAAGATTTTTGGCAATCTGCATTGATCTTTGGTTATGCCAAGAGTAGAGAAAAAATACATTGACTTTATTACAGATGCTTAACTGCATTGGTTTTAACTGCAGGTTTTTCTCACTAATTTGAGTAATTTTTTAATTGAAATGTTCTCCTGAATGTCTGTTCACATTGCTTGGTGTAATAATGTATAGTTTTTACAGACAGGCACACACTTCAAAGTGGGAGTGCTTATGACAGGAAAATAAGTTACATAAATGGCTGAGATAATCCATAATGGCTCAGTATTTTGGTAGTGCAATACTTAAGTTTACATATATATATTTAACTGCATTCTTCTAAATTCCAAACTAGAAACACAGATTGATGTTGTTCTCTCTTACAGCGATGGTCATAACAAGAACTCTGCTTTCACTTACGCCATGGAGCATTTCAAAACAAACAGCCTGTCGCAGTCATGCTCAATTCCCGTCTAATACCCCTGGTACTGCCGTAAGCAAGGCACCAATGCAGATTTGCCACTAATACCTTTAATGCCTCTAAAATAGTACATCTATTGTTCTCTCTGAACCAAGGCCCCAGGCCACTAATACCAGCTAAACAATTGCTGTCCACTGGAAAAGGCCACTGTAGGGCTGGCCAGGGCTTGTGGCAGTCACTAGATGCAGACGAGATTTTTAGGAATGCTGCTGCTGCTGCTGACAGAGGAGCTGTCAGAGCGTCACTAACGTTTGCATGGGAAAAACAGAGAGAAATGGCAAGGCTAGAGCAGGAGTTTCTCCTGTGTTTTGGGCAGTACTGTTGGTACTGCCCCTGCTCTGTGTATAGGTGCCATGTCTGGGGTCTGTCATTGGGAAAGAGTCTAAGGAGTGTCATGTACTTGTTGATTCCTTGAAACCGGAAAGTTGCAAGTAAAGCTTTTCCAAGTGGATTAAAGGCTGTATGGGAATAGTACATAATTAGATGATCATTTTTCTCAATTTTGTTTTGAGATCGGAGCTCCTGTTCATATCTCCCAAATATATAAATTCTCTGTGTTTATCCTATACGGAGCAGGTTTGCTATTGAAGCATTCTGACAGGAAAATAAGTTACATAAATGTCTGTGAGATTCTGTGAGATTCCATTAAAATTGGAATGTCTGAGCACATAGTGGTCCTGAAGAAACAATCATCTGGCTCAGCTGGAGATCATCCTAAATTCATGCCCACCTCAGTGTTCAAGGTGTCCTGCATTTCTCCGTCTTTTGATTTTGTCATTTGATTCTGCTCAGAAATCTCTGTGTCTTTGTTGGTTTTTGCAGCCTACCCAGCTTAGACTTTGGATCCAAACCCTGCTTGGTGGATCCTCTCTTGGAACAGTATGGCAAGGTTCTTTATCCTGGGATTTATGTGTATCAGACTGAAGAGTTTGTTGCAGTATATGAGTTTCTCAGAAGGATCTTTGTTTAGTTTAAGAAAGAAGACGTTGCTTTTGTAGTAGTTTTAAGTCCTGAATCTGTTTACTAGAGATTCGGGATAATTGTATTTATTGCAATGGTTTATTCCCCAACTTTGTATTTTTTCTATGACCATCTTTACCAGTCCCTGTCTTGGCACCTTTAAAATACCTATAAAATTGTCACTGAGGCAATGTCTAGTTCTGCTCGAAAGGTCAGCCCTCTTCTCCCTTCAAGTGTGTAGAGCATCGACCCCTGGCCATTAGGCTGCAACAGCAGTTCTCAAGGAGGCAACGTTTTGGGTTTCAAACTTCCATTTTAAATACTTTGACTGTCTCTTCTTAGTTACAAAAATTGCATGCAAAGATTGGTAAAATAAATATTGATTTCAGGTAGACCCGTACCATGTAATTTCCTACCTGCAGGGATTCTACTGAGCACAACTTTACTTGGAATACATATGTCTGTTTCCACAAAACTATTGCAGACAGGTTGACCATTGCAGTCATGTGGAGCCAAGTCCTGAATTTACAGTATTTACCAGAATACTGGCTGTTGATTTTACCATCCATTTTTCCTAAATCTAAGGGAAATCTGTTATGTGCAGCTCTAAAATTATGTTTATCAGATGTTCATCATCTAATCTAGATAATGGGGCCTACTAATGCGATCTTGAAGCATGTTCCACTGTTAGGCAATGAGATATGATGTGGATGTCTTCCCAGGGGATTGACCTTTGGCATTCCGGGAGCGGATGGAGTCTGAGGTTTCCACCTTCTGGCTATCAAGGGCATCCTGTACAACTGGATTATCTGTGCCTTAATGCTGCTGCTTTCTAAATAGCAACCACAGATATAAATGACAGTGAAGCTCACCATCTCTGTGCTGGGTGGGAACTGCTTCCTTGCAAGGTTGGCTTAAGAAGATGATTTGTTTTTACCAAATGTGCTTCTTGTAGCATAAATTAAACAAAGCCAATACATGCTAAAATACAGTGTCAGCTTATATCTTATAATAACATCTCATAGTAGCTCCTAGTACCTGAGTAACAACTCTGTAGGCAATGCCAGAACACAGATCTCCTCGTTAGAAACCCAAAGGGGTTTGCTAATGTCTCATTTAATATGCAAACCAGCAAATTTGTATCATTGCACATAAGGCTCTGAAGCTCTTAATTAAATATCTGTATAGAATGAGTAATATAGTCAGTTGCGGACATATGTTCTTGCAGAACTATAACAAAATTTTGAGCAACTATATATCTTACAGGATATATAAGTGGGCTTATCCTACACACTTTCATAAAACACAGAACATGGTTTTAGAAGCACAGCTAACTCAGGAGCTTAAGTTCACCTATAAAACATCTACATGAAGAGCTTGATTTCAGGGTATGTGAAGTAGTTGTAGATTAATACTTTTCAGCTCCTGAGCTCTTCATTTGCTCCACAAAATGTACAATGCTTTGGTTCAAATATTTTTTCCACTGAGCCAAGGAGCATGATGGCCAGAGGGAAATTTCCTAAATTTGGTCAATAAAGAAGAGCAAAAAGTTGTATATTGTATTCTTGTAATAGCTTCCATCCAAAGACCATTAAGTTGTTGCCTAATGCCTAATTAAGCCTCAGAGTGTGGCGCAAATTATCAGGATTTTTTAAACAAAAAGATAAATACTGCACAGTGTATGGCAGAGGGCAGTATTCATGGGGAAGATGCTGCAGTACCTGAGTGTACATGAAACCAGAAGCCTGTGAGCAGGGACCTTCCATTCCTGCATGAAAAGCAAGTAAATTTGTGAGATTGAAATAAGGATTAGTTCACAGACCAGAAGATGAAAGCATGAACCTGAAAAAAGCATGAAATCAAAATGAGATTTGGCTCGTTCATACTGATTGTGTGAAGGAAAATATTCTAGTAGAGATGAGAAGTGTCAAATGATCTCCCATTTTGTGTGTGAAGGAGTGCAGACGTTTTACCTCAGGGAGGCTTAGGATGATATAAGGGTAGAACTTCTAACCTGCAGAGTGTCTGAACCCTCAGAGATTCTGTCTTCTAATGAGTCTGTGACAGGAATGGAAATGGGGTGTAATGGCAGCCAGATCATTGTGGACTAACCTGCCTGCATGTGTGCACAC
>JAUBOD010000201.1:12330-27343 GCA_032353885.1 Nothura maculosa
CTCCCTGGGCAGCCTGTTCCACTGCTCTGTCACCCTCACAGGAAAGAAGTTCCCCCTCACCTGCAGGTGGAACCTCCCGTGCTTGAGCTTGCACCCATAAACTACTTCACCTTGGGAAAACTTCTTCACCTTGGGAATGTCTTACTCAACTGGGCACTAGAGGGAGGTGTCTCTTCACCTCTTTAGCTCCTTTTTTAAAGAACTCAACTGCTTTAACTGCGTTTCCTTCTTTCTTTTTTTTTAAGAACCCCATTTTTTCTTTTTTCTTTTTTTTTTTTTTGCTTTGATTAAAGAATCCAGAGATCTGAGCATCGATGCTGACAGCAGGACTATGACTATGCCATGGGGTGCTGGTTCTGTTTCTGTGCTGCCTTGTGCTGCTGCCCATGCTGGCCTCTGCTCTCCACATCTGCTCTATCTATGTGACCTATTCATCCTTGAGACACAAACCTGGGACTTACCGGCTCTGAAACTTTCACTCTAAAATGTGCTGACATTCTGCAAATGGTTCACGTGTTCCTGTCTGTAACCTGGAAGCAGCTCCACGCTTTGTTCGTGAGCCCCTGCTCACATTTCCCTGTGTCATGCGGCTCTGATTGCTGAGCAACACAGCAAAGCTCCACTGCACTGTAAAGAGAGAGCAACAGAAAAGAAAAACAAACAGAAAAACATTTTATTTTCTTTTAGTAAAACTCTAAAAACATATAAAAAAATTTTAAAGTGCCTTTCACAATTTAACAAGGAAATGCTCTTCTAATCCACCCCCACTAACACCCTGCCTTGGTTTCCTAATCCTTAGCAGATATTGTACTGAAATCAGCCCTGCTTAAATCCGTGCACAGTCTCAAAAACACACCAGAAGAACCGGCTCTTATGATTCTTGCACAGAAGGACCCTGGTGATTACATTCTTCATACTCCTCCCATGCCAAGGCAGCATTTTGTATTATTCCAATACTAAATGTGATCTGTTTCGTGACGTTTTAATAGATTAAAACTGATGATAATTCTGGTTGCATTAATGTGTACTATGCTGATCAGAAGAGAAGTGGAATTTTCTCTCAAGTCAGTCCGTAGTTCCTTTGCCAACCAGGATGAGATCTTTGTTACTTTTAATCTTGTTTGATGCATCCTGTTAGCTTTGGGTTCTTAGGGAAGACACTTTCTGAAAAGCACAGCACCATCCAGGGACAGGCACTGACCTGCCTGTCCTTTGGATGATTAAACCAAGGTATCTGCAAACTAATGCAAATGTGTCCACACACTCATCACGGGATGTCCACACATCCATTATTGACACAGGGCAGGCACGCAACAGAAAGCTGACCTTGTCATCTCTGTTGTAGGCAACAAGGCATTTCTCACAGGGTGAACATCAGAAGACCATCCTATTCCACCTAGTCTGATCTGCTAGAATGTGCAAAGCGTGGGTAAAACCTGAAAAAAAATCACTTCTCTCTGTTCACTGTGTGAAATAGGGTTTCATATCTAACTACAGCTATAGCTTCACAGGATCCCTCAGAGCAATGCACAATCTAAGTCTGTTTTCTCTTGCTCTGCTTATTTCTACATGTCTGGTTGGCAGCAAGGGGTATTATCTCCCAACCTTGCATGTCCTTTACTAGTCCAACCTTTCCTCTCCACCACCACCAGCCTGTGAAGAGAGGGCTGTAGCTCAGCAATAAGATTTGGCATAAACATGCTTTTTGGGCTGCCAACCCACAGTGAAGTGAATCTCTCTCCTAAAAGGTTCTCCTGCTTCCAGCTAGACAGACAGTATCATCTTGAACAGGAGAAAACCCAATGCAGAGGGGGGATAGCCCAACGCAGAGGATGCACCCAGTCTTCTTCAAGATGAGGCAGCCAACTGAGCACACATAACGTTGACATTGCTAGTTGGACAGCTAGTGTTAAAGGAGATGGTAATAGCAGCATCCACATTCCTTGCTCCACTCTACACCTTCCTTACAGCAGTGTCAGAGTTGGGAGATAGCTCAGGAAGGGAAATCCATGAGAACATAGAGGAAGATGGACAAGAAGGGATCATTGACGCATCTAGTCAGGCTTCTTGCCAGATCATGGCAAAGAGAATGGAGACTGAACACATGCACATGCAGAGTGGACGCTTCTCATAGACTGTAGACACAAGTCTTGGTGCAGGAACATCTATAAGCTGATCAGGATATAAGCAAAGGAAAGATGTGAATAGACGTAAGATTCAGGAGAAGATAATGTGGTTTCTCTGCAATGTGGGCGCTGATGGCTTGTTGAGCTACTTTAACTGATGGTAAAATGAGTTGGTAACTCTATAGCCTGCTTTCATAGCAAAAACAAGACTCTTGAGCAACTCTCAGGGCCACCTATCAGTCCTGGCTTTGGTGAGGGGCTTTTCCCCATCCACTCTGTCCTACCATTGAGGACAGAACATGTCCTCGCTTGGCCAGGAGGGACTTAGACTCCTTGGCAGTGAGTGGTGTCCCGGGGCTTGTTCAAAGCCCAGTTCAGATACCTGCTATGGCTGTGGATCACACATTCTCCAAGTATGTGAAAGTGGGTGGAGCTGATAAACAGCCAGAAAGCCACAAGCGATGTTTGCGTAAGAGAAGCACATAGCTGTTTAATTTAGGAGTGGCTCCTGGAGCGCAGAGCCACCTGCCAAGCTTTGTGGGTAGAGCAGGAGCAACCAACTGTTTGTTTTGCTTTGCAGCCCTATCGCACTTCATCCATCAATGCTAGAAGTTTCTCCATGTGCAGGTTTCCCCCTTGCTGTCTGCAACTGGAGCAAATGCCCAGGATTTGACCATATGGACAATCCGGCAACGTGAGTGGCAGCTGATGTGTCAATGAGCTCTTGGATCTCAAGTACTCATGACAGAGGCACTGCATCTCAATGCAAATTGTAGCCTATCCCCCTTGCTAGCATGTCCACTGCTGTTTAAAATAATCCGTCTTGTGTCCTAGCTTTCCACGGGAAGCTCCTTCACAGAGATCCCTGGAGGAATCAACTTAAGTGCCCTTTCTGCTGTAGTATCACACTACGGCTGGAGATCATCCATACATCATCACCTAGCTCCTCTAGGCAAAAGGATCAAATCAAAATAGCTTTATCTCCTCAAGAAACTCAGGTGCCAGTATAAGAGGGAATGAGTGCAGAAAGACAAATGATGCTCTATGTTGTCTTTCAGCTGCTCCCCCAAATCGAAACCTCTCATTTCATTTCCTGTCCCAACATCTGCTTTCTGTAACCATTTTATTCTCCCTTTGCCCTTGGATTTACAGTATTTATTCATATTAGAGCATAAAACTCAAATTTGAATGTAGTTTACCTAATTTTTCTAAATAGAATATGCCAATTCAATGTGTTAAGGAAATAAATCTGTTAAAATACTTTTATGGACAATACTGCTTTCCAATCAGATGCATGTAGCAGGGTAAAGCTATTCCAGTTCATTGTTATGTACATATTTATACAATTTTCAAAAACACATATTGAGTCCTTCCAAAGCCATTGTCAAGTTATTCACTGTTTGGCAGATAAAAGGTTCACAGGATTATTTTGGTTGTTCTAATAATTCATACCATGGTTGAATCCAGGCACGGACTAGTCTTTTTATGCAAAGAGAGAGAAATGATGGTCTTTGCCTGAAGGAGCTCACAGTCTTGGAAATGTTCCTCTATCATTAAAAAAAAAAGTAGTTAAAGAAATACCAGCTTTTGAAGTGGCCACCAAAGAAATGGGAGGACAAGCAGGCACCCTGAGCAGAATGGACAAGTGGCTTGAGGCTTCTCTGTGCCAACTAAGAGCCATGAGACAAATGGAGTATGTCTAACTAGTCCTTGCTCATTGTCTGTCTGGTGGCTCCATGACCCATTCTAGCAGCCAGCCTCTCCAAGGGGTCTCATCACCCTTGCCTCTGAGGACAGGGAGGGATTTATGAAGTTCCATCCCCATATGAAGAAGATCTTCTTTACTGTGAGGGTGAAAAAGCCCTGGAACAGGCTGCCCAGAGAGACTGGAGTCACCTTCTCTGGAGATCTTCCCAACCCACCTGGATGTGACCAGGTGCCCTGTTCTTTGGGTGTTCCTGCTGGAGCAGCGGGGTTGGACTTGATCAATCTTTAGAGGTCCCTTCCAATCTCAACCAGTCTACATTTCTGTGCTCCAGTCAAAGGGTTTAACAGTGATTTTAGCTTCTCACTTGGGTCCATCAAGTAGTCTCTGTTGACTCACAGGGTGCTCAAAATATGAGCTGGAACAAGCACAATCAGTCAGCATCAGCAGTGTGGTGCCTGTTGGTCTGCACAGACTGGGTGCCCTGCTGCCTCCAAGAGCTGTTCCAGCACACAATGAATGCAAAGTCCTCCCTGGGAACCAGCAAGGACAATGCCACCGGGAGGGATATGTTTTTCTAATGGAAAGGCAGTGGCAACTATCAAAGGGAACATTGGGAACTTTCCCCACCACCACATTGTGTCTTCCTACCTGGCCATTCCCCAAGTCCTTAAAGAGCCTGATAGGTCTACTGAGAAAGCACCCCCAGAGCTCTCCTTCACTACAGGTAGATCACCAAAAGAACATCAGTTTATCAGGTGTAGCTTTAAAAAGATGAAGGATTGCAGGGAGCCAGGCCAGCTGGTGACAAGCATAAAGGCCAGCAGAGATCCTGTGTAGACATTCCAGCCTAATGAAGAACAAGTTTCATTCCCTGATGGAAGAAACTCAGTTAACCTCCCAAAAATTGCACAGTGGTGGCTAAGACCTCCCTAGGGGTGTGGAACAGCAGCTACAATGGAGCTGATGATTGTGGGAACCTCAGGACCATGGTCACCCAAGGCTATGGAGACTTTCATGGTCTTGGCTTGGATTTCCTTCACAGGGGAAGAATGAAATTCTAACCAGTATAGGCTAGTTGTTGCCATTGGCATGGGCTAGAGCCTTTTCAGATCTGCCTCTTACAGCCCTCTCCAAAACCCTGATTCCACCTTTGCCTTTCATAGGTTGCCTTTCCACTGATTTCCCCAGCATTGCTTTGACCATGAGGCAAAAAGAAGACTGAAAATCTGCAAGAGCAACTGTTTCCACTTACTGCAGGCACAGAAGGCTTTGATCCAGCGTCCAGATCCAGATGCTGGCATTGCAAAACCTTCTGTTAGTGGCAAATGTGATACCAAACAGGTCAGATGTCAAACAGGTCACACCTTTGAAGACTCTAAATCCCTACTGGCAGGTAGCAAGATGCCAATGGTTTGGCCCCTTTTTAGAACAGAAGAATTTGGCAGTTCAAATCAATCCTTATGGAAAAGGAAGGAAAAATCCAACTGGGAGTAATTTGCATGACAAGGCTGAAAATGCCATCTTAAAGCAAGCCATAAAGTTGGCAGGATTAAAAAGTTCCAGAAGAAGCACAAATAATAACAATCAGATTTTTCACATACATGGTGATTTTCAACTAATTATCTAAAAAAAAAACTTTACAAACTTACTCTTTGTCCTATAATGAGGCAGCAAAAGTGTTTGAGATATAAAAAACGAAGCAAGAGAGTTGAGCAGAGCAGTAGGTTAATCAAACAGAAGGACCATGGTGGCCAGCCTAGCAGAAGAAAACACCGTGCATTTGATGTCAACTTGTAACCTCAGCCTTTGCTGCTGATCTGCACTGTGACACCAAGGGTTTGCTCCCAAGCACCCTTGATTATGGCTTTGGGAAACCAAAAGGATGAATTTTTGCACTAACTAACACCTTCTATGTCTCTTCACCATTCCCTAGTGAGAAGTTCATGAGAGCAAAGAGGTGACGGTCTTGTCCATTTAGCCAGCTCTGCAGCTATAGAAAGAAAGGTCACTAATCCTACATCTAAGATGGACAGTGAAGAGCAAACGTGGACTCTGACACTTACACCCCAAATACTTCTGAAGGGCCTAAGGTTCAGGATATGCAGGAACCAATGACCGAGAAAATTCAGACCTTCCCAGTTGTTTTCCAGTAGGCATTTCCAAGTCACAACACTTAACAGTCCACAGTCACAGAATTCATATTCTGCTGTATCCAGCACTATTAATTGTCAGAATTTCTTCTGGTCTGGCAATGAGAAAATCCAAGACCTTCTATTTAAAGGAATAGGATGACTAAGACACAAGTTACTACTAAGGAGGATTTCCCCAGAAGGTTTAGGGCAGCTGAGGCAAGGTATAAGTCAAATTCAATGGGAGGTTCCCCTTCACAAAGCATTGCAAAGAATATTTGTCCAGCTTTCATGGAGCCTTGGCAGAGAACTACTTTCACTCCCAAATGACTCAATGAGTACAAATTAAAATACATTTTACTCTGTGTCTTGCTTGACTTTCTGTTCAAACCAACGCTCTTTTCTGGAAGGATGTAAATCCACCAAAATCTTTGGAAGATGCAAAGCCAGCCAAGCGGGAATGCAACACAGAAAAAAAAGAAACACCTGCATATAAGATTTCCTTACAAAGCCCACTGTCATTTTTTACGACCAAAATCTCAGCCAGGAAGATTTTAATGCAGTCCAAGATTTTTACTTTGGTTGTTGGATCTGGAAGCAGGCTGAAATATGAAAGAAAGTGCGGCAAGCTTCATGAAGGAGGCAGTAAACTTTTATTAGCCTCTCTGAAAACAAAACCGGAGAAAATAAGACAGTTGAAGTTGATTTGATCAGTTGACAGACCTGGGCAAAGTTTTGTGTCGGTTGATCTGATAAAAGACGTTTCTCTTTATAGACTTTGACTTCCCCCTTGGACAGTCATGCCCACAACATATGGTTGCTACCATAAAGAAAAATAGATATATACAAGATGAGTAAACTTAGGACAATTGGCAAGCAACAGTGCATTCAAAAACACCTAGAACAAGAAACTCTGCAGGATTTTGGCTGTGAACTTCAGGTGGCTTCTAGCTCTTCCTGGGGAGTTTTAATGTGCAGTGTGTTCCCAGACAGGTGAGAAAAGCCCCCCTGCTGCTGACTCTGTGGAGCTTTTCCCTCTTGATCCTTGTGAATGCAGAATATTAGAAAACAGTGACGTGCAAAGATGCCAATCAGATATCTCCGACCTATTAAAAATAATGGTTGAGGCACAGATTTCATTTTATTTATCCTGCATAAGGTAATACCTTGTGCAGGATAAATACCAGGCACCCTGATCTGACATAATGGATATGATAAACGGGATCAATGAGATATTTTTGATAAACTGTGCTGCATCTTGAAAACAGCAGTTCAAAGAGGCCTAGAAGCCAGGGAAAAATCACTGGTTTTGGTACAACAGGTTCTTGGGGTACAAACCGTCACATGCGCCTCCATGGTGGGAGTCCCTGGAGGTGCTCTGGTCTCCTTTGGGAAGGATTATCCAGCTTTTCGTCACTGCACGGATATTATTTCAGGAGGACTGTGCCGGGCTGCCTGCCCAGGGCCACCCTCACCTCACCGGCTGCCAGAATGAGCAAATGCTTCCGCTTTCAGTGTTCCCTCCCCTCTCCTTAGAGCCAAAACCTGGAACAGGGCAGTGCCTGGAGGCAGCTGGAGCCTCCGGGGCAGCAGCAGCGCTGGGAGCTTGGAAATAAAGACCCAGCAAGCAACGACACACTGAGCAGCAAAGGACTGGGACAGAGCTAGGAGTTCGGCAGCAACCCAGGCAGGACGGAGCAGAGGGTTCCCTGTCTGCAGAGCTGTCACAGCGCGGGAGGAAATGAGCATTTCCCCACAACACAAGCCCCTGGGCAAGCAGGTCACCAGCAGCCTGCAAATGGTGAGTGAAGCACAAGTTGGGGTGCTGGGGCTTCATTATGGTACTTTTCCTCCTCATCTGCTGTTTAAAAGACACTAGGGACTGCTGGGTGTGTGGCCGAGGCGGGAAACCTAGGTAAGAAGCTGTGTCTGACTCGTTTTGCACCGGCTGGTTCACAGAAGAGCCATGTCTCTCTCCAAGATACAAGACTTGGCCACAGCAAATAACCTGAGTGGCTCTTTTTCACCTTTGACTAGAGGTAGGATTAGTCTGAGGCTGACTAAAATTTATCAAATCCTCAAATAAATCCTTCTGTGTTAGTGAAGGATAAGTTTTCCTTGGATAAGAAGAATAAATGCTGTGAAACTTTTGACCCACCGTCTGAGCAAGGAGGAAAGGCTGAGCACTGTGAGGGCCTCCTGTCAAGCCATCTCTGTTAAGGAGCAAAGCTGAACAGCTTGTTGCTGTTGGACTAATGACAAATTTCCCTAATTGGGAGGTTTTGCTATAGAGAGAGCTTTGGGCTGTGTGTTTTTGTGGGTGGAAGTCACTGGGTGCTCGTAGATAGGATCATTTTATGCTCTTCTGATGTAAATGACTGTTCTGGAGGCAAAACCACCGAAGTTGTTGCAAAACAACAGTCCAGCTGGTTTATGGAGTTGAAATTTCTGTTCTCCTGGCTTGTTGAGGCTATGGGCTTGCTCCTGCTAAATCTGATAGCTTGAGGCTTTCTAAAAGAGGAAAATCTCCCTCCGTTCTGGTTTGTCTCTTAGTCCCTTCACTTTGCCAGCTCTGTTGCTCGTTAAGTGCTCCATGAGCGAGTTCAGTTGTCAGAAATGAAGCAGAGCTGGCGCAAGGTGAGCGGCAGAAGCGTGTAGGTGGGTACGAGAATGGAAAGGGGAGAGGTTGGCAGCTCACGTCATCTCACGCTCTGCACCCGTAAGGCACCGTGGGCTGGATCCAGCTCAGCACTTAAGTACACACTTCACTGCAAGCATGTGACTAGTGGCGCTGGTCCTTGCGTGACCCAATCCAAGAAAGAGCAGGCGAGCTCCTGGAAAAACACCACTTTTTTTTTCTATTGACTTGTGCCTTCCCAAGGGCAGGTGCAGTGCTAAGCCAGCACATGAGGCTGTCTCCTCCCTTCCCTCTGCTTTTGTTGGACAGAGTGCTATAGAAACTGGCTGAGCACAAGGAGAGGCTGTTAAATCTTTCTGTACCCAACAGTCACGAACGCCCTCACAAGCCACATCAGGTCTCTGGGCTTTCAAAATGCTCCAATAATGTTTTTTTGTTTGTTTGTTTGCTTTATTTTGTTTCTGAGAGCAGTAGCTTTAATGCACAGTGTTCCATGCGAACAAACCCAAACGGCAGGCTTTACATTCTGTCTTCTTAAATTCATTTAAGGTGCACCAATTATTTTATATGTGAAGCTATCACACAGTTTTAAGCTTGATACAGAGCTGCTGTGCCTGGCCGCAGGAGGATTTTAGTGTTTTAGTTCTGTGTTTATAGATAATCCCTCCCCAAAAAGGAGAACCCCCATCTTGCACGTTACTAAAGTTTCAAAGAACTTCACTTCTGACATTGAAGAGAAAACATTAAATCAGGTAAGAAGGGAGTTGGACATCTTTTCAACTCTTTCCTTATCCCTTTGCACTGAAATATCAGAAGAGAGCTCAGATCATTAGGACTACCTGTGGGATCACTTGGTCCCACTTGTGTGGACTTAGGAAATCCACATAGATCCTTCAGTCTGTTAACAAAAACTTTCCAAGTGACTCTGGATAACTTCTTATTCCTTTTCCTCACTGGGGCAAAGTGACACTTTTTCACATCCTGAAGATGTGATGAAGACTAATCCATCTAGAAACATCCAAACATCTCCTGCACTAGTTTTGAGGGCCATATCTATATCCTGCATCTGTTTTTTAGCAAGAAACGGCCTGCAGCAGATGGCTGGGTGTTCCCATCGGTCAACCATGGGAGAACATGATTGAGGATTCAGACAGCGGCTCAACACTGCAATTGTAATTTCCAGCTACAATCACAATTTATCTCTTCCCTTGATCCCTCCATGCTGACTGCTAGAGAAAGGTAATTTGTGCTATTTTTGTCCCTTTATTTGCAGTTGTCGCCAATAGTGGAGTTAAACGTCGGCGGGGAGATGTACACAACGACATTGAGCACCTTAAAGAAACACCCGGGCTCCAAGCTTGCCGAGATGTTCACTGGCCAGCCCAAACTGAGGACGGACTCTGAAGGGAGGTTTTTCATTGATAGACCGGGGACCTATTTCAAATACATCCTGGAGTACCTGCGTAGTAACCAAGTGCCCACGCAGTGCGTCCAGGACGTGTACAGGGAGGCCTTGTTCTACGACATCGAGCCTCTCATCAAGCAGCTGGAGGATTCCCCACAGATCTTCGGGGAGCTGGTGGCGAGGAAGCAATTCCTGGCCCGAGTGCCCAGTTACAGTGAGAACATCGAGCTGATGATCCGCATTGCCAGGGCAGAGGCGGTGGCGTCCCGATGCTCCAGTGTCATGGTGTGCGTGGTCAGAACAGAGGAGGACGCAGTCAAGTGCCAGGATGTCTTGAACAGCTTGGAGATGGACAAAACGTCTGTGGTGAAATTTGGTCCCTGGAAGGCAAGCCCAAGTATTTCGGACCTGCTGGACTGCATTCAAATGGACGTGGAGGCCAAAGGCTACAAAATATCCTTTCAGCCCCATGTTGCCGAAAAAGGGTTTCGCTTCAAGTCCTATGACTTCTTCTACAAGTTCCTGTTCACCTGGTGGTAGCCAAGGGCCACCACTGACGGGGCATAGAAAAAAGCAGCTTTTCCAGCAAATTAACCTGGGCTGGGGAGACTAAGCCATGGACCGCTCTGGAGAGATGGGGAGAGGCAAGGGCTAGGGAAAAGATTTCCTTGGATGTGTCTTGCCTAATGAGCCAGCATTTTGTTAGTACATTTCTATATATATATTGAATATATATATATATTCATATATATATATAGTATATAGAAATGTACATATGTGGTATGACCTTTTCCAAAAGGCTTACCCCTTTTATACCTCTTGATCTTTTTTTTTTCTGTGTTGAGAAGTACCAGGCCCTGCAGATGGAATTCAGTTATTGGGAAAAGAATGAATTTTATTCTATTTTATGCATTGCAAAGTATTATGTAAATTCAGAGAGACGGGCTCTGTGAGTAATTTGTCACTACTGCTATATTGCCAGATATGATATTTTCTGGTGAAAAAAATCACCTTCAGTTCCCAGTGGAATCATGAAAAGTGCCTTAATTTCTACCAATTTAAATTTGGATCTTGAACAAAAAGCCCAAAGCTCTGGCTCTCATTATTTTCCTATCAGATCCTGGGTTTTAAAGAAAGGATTTTGGTGTCCTACTCTCTGCTCTTGCTCCTCCAGTTGACAGCCTGCTCTCTAGCCCATGTATTTATTATTGTTATTTATTAAATAATTCAGAATTATTTATTCTGAAGTAAAGACAGATAACCCCACGCTATGGTGCAGAATCAACCCAAGACAAAAATGCTATTACAGATCCAAGGGGCATAACCCACTTCTTTCTCTGCAATGGTGTTACTTCTTTCCCTTTTTGGATCTATTATCACTTTTTTTTTCTTTTTTTTTTCCTCTGTTTTTAATAAAACCTTCTGTAAAAATTAGGAAAACTCACAGTGATTTGCCTGGAACGAAATACTAGCAAAGCCAAGCCTAGTGCTTCAGTGGTGGTTTTGCCTTAAAGGACACTGGATTGGGTCCTACCTCATAAACGTTTTAAAAGCTGGAATATTCCAAAGTGTTTTTGTTAATGTTGTTTTTGTTTGTTTGTTTGTTTGTTTGTTTTCAGTCACTCTGGGGATATAAAAAACCGTAAGGATTTGCCTGAATTGTGTTTTTATTTCCTTTTCTTCTCAAGACACAGATTTGCAGGCAAGAACCTGCAGGTTGTTAAATAAATGTACTTTTAAAGCTCTCTGAATGACACAAAAGTGCTTAATTTACTGACATCTCCCACAGCCAAGAACCCAAACTGGCACCTTTTTAAGCTGTTGGATTTGAATTACTGCTAGCTATGTTTGGTGGTTGTTTTTTTTTTTTTTTTTTTTTTTGGCTTGACTTTCCTTCCCTCTCCCTCCCACTCCACCCAGGACAGGTATTTGGGGGTTAAAAAAAGGCAGGAGAGCAGATATTTTGGGGTTAAAAACCGCAGGAATGGGTGTTTTTGGGGCCTACAGGCCGCCATACGGTGCCGCCGTTCCCATGGCAACAGGGCACTTCCCCGCCCGCCCTTCCCCCGGCCTTACCATAGAGCGTAACCTCCAGGCGTGGCAAGGGAGGCCACGGCGCAGGCCCCTCCCGCCCGGAAACTCTATGGTTTCTCTTGCGGAGCGGGGAGGCGGCCGCGTACGGCGGCCGCGGAGGGTCAGGCCCAGGCGAGGCGGGCGCCATGGCGGCGCACCTGAAGAAACGCGTGTACGAGGAGTTCACCAAGGTGGTCCAGGTACCGAAACGGGGCCCGGATCCGGCGGGGGGAGCCCCGGTGGGAGGAGCCCCTAAGCCCCGGCGTGAGGGAGGCCGCGAAGGCCGCCCGGGGCTGCTGCGGGGCCTGCACGGGGCAGCAGCCGCCACAATGTTGCGGGGGGAGGCCGGGGACAGAGGGAGCGGCGCCAGCGCCACCATTTCGGGGGGCGTCGAGCACAGTGCAGGGCGGCCCGTGCGCGGCGCGGGGGCCCTGAGCCGCTCTGCCCGCCCCGCAGCAGCAGCACGAGGAGCTGTCGGCCAAGAAGCTGCGCCTGGCCAAGCCCAGCAAGTCGGCGGCGCTGCACGTGGACCTGTGCAAGGCGGCGTCGCCCGCCGACGCGCTCCAGCACCTGCTGCACTTCGCCCGCCGGCCCGTGGAGGTGGAGAGCGTGGAGGGCGTCGTGCGCATCCTGCTCGAGCACTACTACAAGGTAACGTGGAATCCCCGGGCTCCATCCGGAAGGGCGTTTCCAAATGTGATGATTCCGTACGGAGCTGCTGTGGTGCTCGCTCGGATCTGGCCTGTGCTGTTTGGCAGCCCTGTGTGAGATGAGTGACCCTTTCCACACACGGTTGTTGTTTGTGTTGCATCCCAGTGTTTTCAAGGGACAGGTGAAACGAATGTGAGCTGTGTTATCCCCACATTGAGGATATGAGATAATCCCTAAATAGGCAGCCTTCTCACATAACCCCTCATAGGCAGTCTGAAGTTAAGCTGACACAGACACAAGAGGTCTCAAAAATTCTCCGGAGCACCAAGCTGCCCAAATCACAGAATCCCAGAATGGTTGGAATCACAGAATGATCAAGTTTGGAAAGGGCCTCTAGAGATCATCCGGTCCAACCTTCCCGCTCCAGCAGGGACACCTAGAGCAGGTGGCACAGGGCGGCATCCAGGCGGGTTTTGAAGACCTCCAGAGAAGGAGACTCCACAACCTCCCTGGGCAGCCTGTTCCACTGCTCTGTCACCCTCACAGTGAAGAAGTTCCCCCTCACTTGCAGGTGGAACCTGCTGTGCTTTAGCTTACACCCATTCCCCCTTGTCCTGTCAGTGGCCACTAAGGAAAAGAGCTTGGCCTCTTCCTCCCTGCATTCCACCTTCATGCACTTATACATATTGATCAGGTCTCCTCTCAGCCTTCTCTTCTCAAAGCTCAACAGGCCCAACTCACTCAGTCTCTCCTCATACGAGAGATGCTCCAGTCCCTTAATCATCTTCGTTGCCCTCCGGTGGACCCTCTTTAGAAGCTCCACGTCCTTCTTATACTGGGGAGTCCAGAATCGCACCCAGTACTCCAGGTGCAGCCTCACCAGAGCTGAGTAGAGGGGCAGAATCACCTCCCTCGACCTGCTGGCAACATCGTCCTGACCCTAGAGATCATCTAGTCCCACCCTTGTGCTCCAGCAAGGACACCCAGAGCATGTGGCACAAGGTCACGTCCAGGCAGGTCTGCCCCAACTTTTTCTAAGTCCTTCCTAGCCAGCATTTCCTTTTATAGGTTTAGAAATAGATGATTTTCTCCCCACTGATATATTATGTGCCATTGTGAAGACACTAACACTGAAGTCTATCTTGATCCCTGTTGAAAGATGTAGTATTTATAGTTGTTGTTATTACTGTAGCTCTGCCTTCCAGGTTCCACAACTGTTTGGTCAGAGCTAAGTATAGAATCTAAATTTCCTTTAGCTTTTTTAGCGCCTGTTTTCAGTATCTTTGGCATGAGGATGTAAGAAAGAGCCTCCGTATATGACAAGAAGTGCATTTGCATACCTGAATTTTGAGTGGTCAAATTAATAACTCTTGAAATACTTTTTAAAAAAATGAATTTAAAGTAAAGGCCAATTTGTGAGGCTTATTTGTCGAATTATCACCACTTTGTTTCTGTTCTTCTGGCTTAAATGATTAGATATATGCAGCTACCATGTATTCCTCTTTTACCTTGCTGGACTAGGCTTTTTTCTTTTTTGTTGTCCTATTCACATGATTCTTCTCCACTGTTAAAGAAATCACTTGTTTCCTCTAGTCGTAGACGCTGATGTTTATCAAAGGTCGAGAGACCATCAATCTCTGTTCATCTTTTAAACCCTTTGCAAGTTTTGAATGAAAAGATGGATTAAATAAACCTTAACAGCAGTGATTTTTCACAATATTTGACATTTGACAAACCTATTAGCCTTCTACGGTGGGATGACTGGCTGAGCGGACAATGGGAGAGCGTGGATGTTGTCTACCTTGACTTGATCCGGGCTTTTGACACTGTCTCCTATAATATCCTCATGGGGCAGCTCAGGAAGTGTGGGCTGAGTGCCCACAGGAAGAGTGCCCAGTGAGATGGATCAAGAACAGACTGGAGGGCAGAGCTCAGAGACTGGCGACAGATGGGGCCGAGTCCAGTTGGAGGCCTGTGGCCAGTGGTGTCCCCCAGAGGTCAGTGCTGGGCCCAGTGCTGTTCTGTTTATTCATCAATGACCTGGACGGGGGCACAGAGTGCACCCTGAGCAAATTGGCGGATGATCCCAAGCTGAGTGGAGTGGCCCGGAGGGATGTGGTGCCATCCAGAGGGACCTGGACAGGCTGCAGAGGCTGCAGAGTTGGGCAGAGAGGAACCTCATGAGGTTCCATAAGGACAAGTGCAAGGTCCTGCACCTGGGGAGGAATAACCCCAGGCACCAGTACCGATTAGGGGTTGACCTGCTGGAAAGCAGCTCTGAAG
>JAUBOD010000201.1:28109-40618 GCA_032353885.1 Nothura maculosa
TGGAACAGGCTGCCCAGGGAGGTTGTGGAGTCTCCTTCTCTGGAGGTCCTCAAAACCCGCCTGGATGCCACCCTGTGCCACATGCTCTGGGTATCCCTGCTTGAGCAGTAAGGTTGGACTAGATGATTTCCAGAGGTCCCTTCCAACCTCAGCCATTCTTGATTTCTATTTGAAAACCTAGTTGTTTAGAATATTAATTTTCAAACATGAAAGCAATTTTGAGGAAAGCTAGTAGAATAAGTATTTCAGAATGTCCAGGAAGCTGCCACAGAAACATTCAAATATGTTTAATTTTCTACCATGGAATAGAAGAGTATAGGTAAGATAGAAAAGACCGACATACAGGCAAGGAAGCAGAATGGCAGGGAAATTCAAATGCCATGTGTTGAATTGCATATGGGTCCTACCTTCATGTGGCCCTTTATGCTTTTCAAGTGAGGGATGGGTGAGATGACTGTGGTTGCTCTCATCACAGGAGAATGATGCCTCTGTCAGATTGAAGATTGCTTCCTTGCTGGGTTTGTTATCGAAAACCGCAGGATTTTCCCCCGACTGCATAATGGATGATGCCATCAACACGCTTCAGAATGAGAGTAAGTCGCACGTTTTATGTTGTGTTAAGGTCAAGGCAGAATCAGGTAGACTTTAGGAAACATCTGAAGTGTATAATTGGGAGTTGTTGCTCAGAATACCTATTTTCTACTTTTGTGAGTAGTGACAGAAAATACCATGTTTTGAGGATAAGAAACATTTTCCTCAGAGCTGTCTCCTATATCTATCTTTATTTTGGGGGCGGGTGCAGTGTGCTTTTGGATCCCGAGGTGCAGGGTTTTGTTGTAGAGGAGAGTCTTGTTTAAAGTGGAGTATTTTCCTGATGTTGCAGGCCAGCCCATCTGAATTAATGTAAGAATATGTTCATCTATTATCCTTTTTTTTTTCTTTGTTTTTGCAAAAGCATTTTTTTTTATTTGTTTGTTTTAATGTTGTGTTTCTCGTCATGTACTTTACTTGCTGCAGTTTATTTTAAGGTGCAGAGGTAGCCTGGGACCAAGAGGCTAAAGGCACCACATCCTGGACTGTATTAACAGCAGCATAACCAGTTGATCAAGATTATTCCCTTTTACTCAGCCCTGTTCAGATGACATCTGAGATACTGCAACCAGTTTCAAGTTCTCAGTAGAGGAGAGATGTTGATAAGGTTGAGTTCAGTAGAGCCCCGCTGAGGTGGTTGAGGCTGGAGTGTGCGAGGCAAATCTGAGGAAACTGGGCTCATTTGGTCCGGAGAAGAGAAGAATTTGGGGAGGACCTTCCAATCTGAATGATTTTTGCTTTTCATGAGGTACTTCTGGAGCTATGCAGCTTTTCACTGTTTTGCTTTGCAGAGTCTCACCAAGTCCTTGCTCAGCTGCTGGACACCCTCTTGGTGATCGGCACAAAACTTACGGACAATCCTCCTGTCAGGATGAGACTGGTGGAGGTAGCCTGCAAGGTAACGTAGCCTTCCCGAGGAAATAAATACTTTGCAAGGGCAGGACTCTGTCCTTGCATGAATCTGAGTTGAATCTGGTTAGGAAGGAGCTCCCAGTTCTGTATGGAAGAAAAGAGCAACCTGAAACTGTGCACGGTGTGAGCACAATGTCAAGCCTCCTTGAGAAGTCTGTAAATGAGAGCAGGGTTTATGAGATGCCTCTGGGTTTTCTCTCTTATTGTCTTTTTCTCTAGGTACTGTATAAACACTTTTGTGTTAAGCAGATGACGTTCAGATACGCAGCTAAAACATGGCTTGATAAATAGCTCCTTTCATTATCAGAAAGCCTGCTTTTGAGGAGAAAAAGCAATTAAAATATTTAAATCATGCATATAGTTTATTTCGTATTAAATATTCATCACTGTAAATGGGGAAAAAAGTCAATGTTTAAAACATTTTTTTTCAAAAGACATTAAAAGGAGATTAAGAGAACTCTTAGCAGTTGCAAATGTTAGTGCTTTAACAATATATTTTTTTGATCTCTTCTGTTCCATAGCATCTGACAGATTCATCCCACGGTGTAAGAAATAAGTGTCTTCAGTTAATCGGCTGTCTTGGACCAGTGGAAAAAGGGGTCGCAAAAGAGGTTGAAAGCCAGTCTGCCAAAGATGTCCAGAAGATCATAGGGGATCACTTTAATGACCAGGACCCTCGTGTTAGGACTGCAGCTATAAAAGCCATGGTGAATGTTGCTTGGATAAAGAGCTGAACTGGGTTTGTGCCAGGAGGTTGATAGGAATGAAAACTGAGTTGAAGAGATTTAGATTAGAAATTCCATAATTACCTTAATAAAAGTCCACCTAATGTGTCAGAATTACCTGAAAGAAACAAGATGGGACTTGCAATGTGAGAATAACAATTGATATCTCATCAAGCATATTAGTGATTGATGACAATATCTGTTTTCACTATATCTGGAAAAGCTGTAGTCAAAAGTGAGATGTATTTGAGGGCATGAGGTTTCGCTTTCGTCTGTCTGGGATTTCCCTCTGCTGGAGGTTATGTTCATCCTGCATTTTCATAACATTATTTTTAAAACCTGCTTAGGTAACCCTTATAATGACCTTCAGCCATATCTATAGCAAGATTTATGACCTTAAATTTATAATTACTGTGGAAATTTTGTGACTTTTGTATAGGTTGAAGGAGGAAAGCATTTGGAATGAATGAATTCAGTATCAATAAGCAATTCTATGATTTCTAATAAGGATTTTCCTTGCTACTGTGTTTAATGCTTTTGTTAGGCTATCTCATTGGCATATTGAGATTTGAAGAAGAGGATAGAGCAAAACCTTGTCTCCTTTTTTGTTGACTGTATCCTTTTGGGACAGATAATATCCATTTAGTTGTATGCAAGGTTTGTGACATGGCCTTATTCCAGCCAGAAACCTGCCTTTATTGAGACATATTTTACTACTTTCTGGTTGAGCAATTGAAAAGGTTTAAGACCATGGAAATTTGTTGGCAACACCTGGTTTGTGTTCATATTTTTTGAGTTAGGATTAAAAGATGAAATCAAATTTCTTTTCATTATGATTGAAATGCTAAAACATTGCATGAAGGCTGGGAGGATGCTCAGACAGTGTTACCTTATTTTCTTACGCAATTAAAATGAAGTAATTTTGAAGTTTATATCTAAGTAAAGATTATACTTGTCAGGGCCAAAATCATGAAATGGCTTAATTATAGCAGCAAGAAATGCAGACAAGTGATGTTAATCAAATAGCAGGAGAAAAAAAAATGTCATGCAAACTAAGTCTGTGTCCCCTAAAGCTATATAAAAATATGTTACCTTAAACTTTCCTTTTTCTTTCTCCTGTAGCTTCAACTTCATGAAAGAGGATTAAAATTACAGCAAGCTATTTACTGTCAGGTAAAACTTTGTTCTTCTGTTTGTTTTCTGCTTGCTTGTCTGCATTACTTTCCAGATTTTGTAATACATGTTTGGAGAGATTGAGGTCACAAGTGGAGATGGGGTACTTTGTGTCCAGTCTGGCTGCTTTTTTTGATTACATGATGATGGTGAAAATAATCTGTTTTGCACATTGTTTTGCTCAAGTGCATTAACACATATACTTTGCTTGGAATATGTTGTTTACTGGGGGAGATAAATAGAGAACAGACAAGATGCTAGATAATCGTGGGTGTTATCTTGTAATATCATCAAAGACTAAACCCCTCTTCATACAAGAAGGCTGCATTTGTTTTATTGGTGAGGTTGCAGGACTGAAGCCTGTAACAAAACTGTTCTTGAACAGATCTGGAGTTCTGTGTGTGCCTGACTGCCTAGGGCTTGTCTATCAAATCAAATTTGGACCTACTGGGGAGTAGGAGGGGAGGCCAACTTCATCTTGATTTATAATTTGTCCTGCCTGATTAATGGTGGGAATCAGATATCCACTGTGGGAGATCTGCAGTGCTGGAGGTGGTTCCAGGTATATCTGACTGGGAATCTTTTCAGGCTTGCAAGCTGCTGGCAGACGATTATGAGCAAGTACGGAGTGCTGCAGTTCAGCTCATTTGGGTCCTCAGTCAGCTGTATCCTGAAAGGTATGTGTTTTTTAGGAAAAATGACTCAAAGTGGTGAGAAAGTAACAATCCTAATCACAGAAACATGGCATTCAGAATAGCTGTTTCTAGCTTTTTGCTGTGCTGGATGGCATCAGAGCAGCAAACTGATTCATGTTTCTCTGTGGTAGCATCGTCCCAATTCCTTCTTCTAATGAGGAAATTCGCCTGGTGGATGATGCATTTGGAAAAATCTGTCACATGGTTAGTGATGGCTCCTGGGTTGTTAGAGTGCAAGCTGCTAAATTACTGGTAAGTGGCATTCTCTGTATCTGAGAATAGTTTATGTTATATTACCCTTCTTTTTCATAAGTTTGAAAAGAAGTGGAGGGTTAAGAGCTGTTAACAGCAATTTCTACCAAAATTCATGGAAGGAGAAAATGTGCAAGGTTGAGTTGTTCTAGGCAAAAAATACTTCTCAGCTGAACTCTGCAGTGATTCTTTCAGGGTAGAGGGCTGTATATCCAGCAACAACAAAAACCAAGTACTCTTAATTCCCTCCACCTGTTTTTCGAGCACAGCAGTGCTGAGCACTATATAAAACTATTAGAATGAAGGGAAATAATTGTGGCTTGTGTTGGGATATGTCAGAAAATACATGATGTAATTTAGAATAATACATTAGAATAACTTTTCTTTTTCTCTTTAGGGTTCTATGCAACAAGTTAGCTCCCATTTCTTAGAGCAGACCCTCGATAAGAAGCTCATGTCAGATCTGAGGGTATGTAAATATTCAGATTCACTTGTTTGTTTGTTTGTGTTTACTGTACTAAAACCACACTACAGGTGTGTTAATGCAGAGCATGGGTTTAGCTTGCCTGAGGGCTGCCAAGAGTTAATTGCTGATGACAGATTTTCTGTTAGATTAAAGGCAATGAGGCAATTGCTAGTTTTAGGTTTCATTAGCTGAGCTTGCCATAAACAGCTTTAGGCTATTCAGCTTTCCCAGAAGGGTGAGAAACATTTCTATGTGCTCCTGACAGCCTTTTGTCTAAAAGTTTTATATATTGTGGATGGAAAGACTCCATCCTATTCCAAGGAGGAATCTTATGGCAGTGTCCTAGAGTTCCATTTCTAGAGATACGAGTAGCCAGAGACAGGGGCGCCTGAGCAAAACTTTTCAGTGTAATTCCTTAAATGACCCTCTCAAGGTATTATGTTTTGTTTCTCTATCTACAAGGCAGTGATGAAGCCGGGTCTGCTGTGTGAAATGCTTTAAGGAGCCTTCAAACCAAGTGCTGCATGGCTTTCTTTACAGGGTAGAGGAAAGAAGTAGCAAATGTGCTATATGAGAATCACATTTCAATTTAAACACTGTTAACTGTATATAGTGTGGACAGCCACTGAGGTATATAATTGTGTTTTAATAGATTTACAGTGTTTACATCTGTTTTTGCAGAGCAGTTGTGAGGTACTTAACTGAAGGGGCCTTTTCTTTGACCCCGTTTGGCTCTTACAGCATGTAAAGATACATTTATTGAAATAAAATTGAAATATTAATTGTCAGCCTTTCTCAACATTAAAAATACAAAGAATATAACTGAAAAAACTTGTTGGCGCAGAGGAAACGGACTGCACATGAACGAGCCAAGGAGCTCTACAGCTCGGGGGAGTTCTCGAGTGGCCGCAAGTGGGGAGACGACGCTCCCAAAGAAGAGGTCGACACGGGCGCTGTGAACTTGATCGAATCGGGAGCTTGTGGGGCCTTTGTTCACGGCCTGGAGGATGAGATGTATGGTAAGTGTTAACTTGAGCACTGACTGAAGCAGGATATATGTGCTGGCTGGGTTTTAATTTTTTATTCTGTTTAAAAAAAAAACAAAAATGGGCAATTCCATGTGTTTTGGGGAGAGGATTTTGGATTTGGGAGTGCTTGAGGTTTTTGTGTGTTTTTTACAATTATTTCAAAGATGTTTTTTACAATTATTTCAACATCATCCAGTATTTTGGATTGAAGCTCTCCATCGAGTACCCAGCTACAAATAGCTTCCATAACAGTTATTAAAGTATCTGGAGGGGAAAAAAAGTGGTTGCTAATTTTGTTCAGAAACAGACTGGAATTTTTGGTTTTTTATTATTGACTTAAATTTAGCAGCTGGCTGCGGTCCTCATTTGGAAATGTTCCTTGCTGTTCTTTGAAACTGGCATTTTCTCTGGAGGAAGGAAAATGAGACTTACTGAGATGTTTTAAACAACATGTAGTTGTATTAACCTAAGACTAGAAGGCATCTCTGTCCCCGGAGTCCAGTAATAATTTCTTGCATGAACACAGCAACTTTGCATTCTAACAAAAGCCAGAATTAACAGGGAAAAAAGAAATTATTTTCAAAATGTTTGAGGATCTGACAGCCTCAGCAAACAGGCTTTTCTTCTAATTTCCAGACCAAGTTTATCCACAGTTGACCATTTGTTCTTAGTGGGTGGGAAGTTTTGGGTTAAGGAGGCTGTTACTTCTCTCTGGGAAGTCTCTTCTCCTGCTCCCCTGATAAATACATAGACAGCTTTAATTTTGCAAGAGACTAAACAAGAGAAGTCCCCTTTAGTCTTCATCAGTATAAAAATTCCCTCCCTTGGCCACCTAGAACTCAAAACACTTGCAAATTGCTGAAGGGCTCCCTGTGTTTTCGGAAACATAGAGTTCTGAGGAGATCTTGCTTCTCTTTAGCAATGAATAATTCTTTTTCTTTAATGGAAATACCTTAGGTCTCAAATGCACTTTTTAACATAGTGTAAATATTATTGTGATGGACTGGGAGACCTTAGTTGTCTTTTTCTAACATATAATATTAGCTCTGTTCTTTTGAACCTAGATAAGTTCAAAGAACCTAGATGAGTGTGAAAGTGTAAAATGGGCCTTTCTGAGCTCTACCTTTGGCCACAGAATTGATCATGCTAATGTCATGCCATGCCAACCAGGAAAATTTGTATTTTAGGCTTTTTAGCCCAACTTTCCTATGGGTAAATTGAATACTTGTGTTGCATGGGGCTGTTGAGAACACCTAGTTTTTGTGTAAATCCCTACAATGTTGAGCTCTGAGCGTTTTTCCTGAATTTCTTTTTAATGTTACAGGAAGAGTGATGCTAAATTAGCAAGTGTAAACCCACTACAACTAAAATGCCTTTTTTAATTGTGTTGTAAAAATTGCTTTATTGGTCCATGAATCTTTTTGATTTAAAGCATGGCTTCCTAATAGCCAAATTCCCCCCATGTTTGAAAATGCAGCTTTGTTTCTTCCGGACTTAGTGATAAAAATTATTCACCAAAACAAGTCTGTTAATCTGTGAACCTTTTTCTCTGGATTTTGGTGCCGTTGTGGAATGTCAACAAAATGGATAAATGTAGGATGTATACAGATCTCTGAATAATGTAGATAGAAAGCAATATTGGCAAAGTGCTTTTATTTTTTTCTCTTTAATACTTTGCCCTTAATGACCCCAGGGACTAGTAGATGTGGCAAAAACTTTGTTACTGGATAAGCAGGGGCCTGGCTGTGTTTGTATTTTTCTACTTAATCGGATTCATCGAGAATTTAATATGTTCTTTAAGAACAATAGGTCTAAAAGCGACTTAGAAGTTTAAGTAAATGTTTTCAAGATGAGCTAATGTGGGTGAAAACTAGAAATAATGCATAAAACAATAATGTTTGCAAGACATCAAATTCTTATTTTTAAGATCCCAGCATATGAATTATCCCAGACCATAAATATTATTGAAGTTAGTGCAGATGGCTACAGAGAAGAAAATTTCATCTCCCCTTAAGCTTGTTCTATTTGGGAATTCTTCAAAGTTCTGCAGTGTTTTACAGCATAACTTCGTTCTGGAGCATTTTCATCTTCATTAAATTATGCATTGTTTTAATAATTAGTGTCATGTTTTCCTTTCTTTGGAGGAATCCAAAGTCATGAAAGAGACGAAGTTCTGTTTGCTGCTGAGCTGCTGCCACTCTGGGGCTTTTCAGCAATTCATAAAGTTCAAGCTAAAAATGCAAAGAATGCTCTGAGCAATTAAAGTGTCGAGCAGAATAAAGCAAGCAGAGTTCAATTATCTAAATTAGTTTGCTTAAGATACCAGGGTTATAGCTATACTCATAAAATGTGCTATGAAAGACTTAATATTTATTAGTGGCTAAGAAGGAAGTCCATCTAGATGTATTTATACCAATAAAACTGCTCTGGAGGCGATGGGGGCTCTTGATTTGAAGGCTTCCTTACGGAAAGGACTTGAGATCCTGCTTTAATCTCCTTTGGCCCTAAGGTTTCTTTAGCAACCCCTGCTCTAAACTCAGCCCTTGAGGATGTTCCATTGTGACCGGGGGATGGCAGCTCTTTAAAACCCTCCTCAGTGACCGATTCCTTTCCGCAGAGGTCCGCATTGCAGCGGTGGAGGCCCTCTGTATGCTGGCTCAGTCCTCGCCTTCCTTTGCGGAGAAATGCCTCGACTTCTTAGTGGACATGTTCAACGATGAGATCGAGGAGGTGAGGTTGCAGTCCATACACACCATGAGAAAAATTTCCAACAACATCACCTTGCGGGAAGACCAGCTGGATACTGTGTTGGCTGTCTTGGAGGTAAGAGCTGCTTTGGGGCAAAAATTAGCTTTGCTGCTTTCTTTTAAGGCGTTAGAATCATATACTGCTAATCAGACTCTTCCTTTGAGCTGAAACCATTTTTTTTTCTTTTATCTCTGCAACAAATAGAGTATGATCTGATCTTGCAAACACAGCAGCTAGTTCCATCTGTCTGAAATGTTCGTGTACCTGGATTATATATGTTAGAACTGGGCATCTGTACTTTAAGGCACAAACACTTACTAGTTAGATTGGAAAAATTTAGGGTACTATCTTCGTGCTTCTGCAGTGATTTGTCTTGTACCTTATGAGGGCTGAAGTGTGAGCCTCATTCACATTCTCCTTGGGTATGTTGGATTCTGAAGCTGCCTGCTTGCTTTCTGTCTCAGCAGTGAGATGATCCCTACTGGAGTACCCAAAGAAGAGATTAACAAAACCCATTAACTTTAGTTTCTGTATTTCTTTTAGGGTGCAGATATGAAAAAGTTGGTGGGTTGTGGCTTCTGCCTTGACTTTATCTGACTGATTCTAGCAGTTGCTCCTTGCCGTTCTCACAAAGCTGAACCTCTGCATTCTGTGTTTTTCACACTATTCTTTCTTGTGTTTAGTTGATTTGTTCTCCCATCTGTTTCTCTAGTTTTTTGCCTCTCTTGTCTCCATCTTACCCCTCCTGGGATCCTTGTGACGCAGGCAGAATCTAACACTTCCATGGCACTTCGTTCCAGTCCTTAGAATACATATTCTTTTCCAACCATAACGTGTCTATCCGTGTGTTCCCTTCCACTGGAATAAGGAAGTGTTTTCTTCCTTTGATCATTTGTATGTGTTGTCATTTAAGAGCTTTTACAAGAGGACTGTTCTTTCTTCTTTTGTGCAAGACAGTGATGAATGTGCTGTTGATAGTTAACAAGTTATAAATAAAACAAATCCACCGCTGAAATGCATCCAGTTCTTGCTGTCAAATTTTCACAGTCCATCCAGCACCACCACACATATACCAATAACAATGAAGTGTAATACACATATATATGAAATAACAAGGTGGTTTTTGGCTGAGGGAATATAATTATTTAAGCTGGACTTCAGTCACAGCACAAAAGTACTGCTGGAAGAGCATAAGCTCTACTGTACCTATCTTCTGCTTAATAAATAAAATGGATAAAATGTGACTTTAGAACATCAAGGATTCCATATTGTAATGAAGTAAGCAACTTAGAAGAGGGTTTTTTTTTGAATTGTATTTTATTATATGTTTATAAACCAGTTGTTAGATGCTATAATCTATGGACTGTCCTGTGAACTGTCACTGCTAATAGCAACAGACCAACTGCAGATGTGCACTGGTTTTTGGATGTCTCTAGTAGTAATTCATCCAAAGCAGAGGAATTTCTGTGATTAAAACAGATATTTAGGTACATGCATCTTCTCTCTTGAACTCAAAGGTGTTTGGGTTGGACTTACAGGATTCTTCAAGGGATATTCGGGAAGCCCTTCACGAGCTGTTGTGCTGCACCAATGTCTCAACTAAAGAAGGCATCCACCTTGCCCTGGTGGAGCTGCTGAAAAACCTGACCAAGTATCCCACAGACAGAGAATCCATATGGAAGTAAGTGTGCCCAGTGTCCTCGTGTACCTGCTTGTTTTCCCATTCTTTCTAGTATTTGGAAAATCAAACGAATACTTAACTAGCTAAAGGGATTACAAGTGTAATACCGTGTAATCCTGTAAGTGTTTAGAAGAGCAGTTGTACTAAGAAGTCTGCATATTCACACCTAACATCAGATTTTGCATCCTGGATGCACAGCTATACTCATATATCCAGCACTGAGGGCTGTTCTTGGAAGTAACCCCCTCTCATAAGCAGTCACTTCAAAACATTCACAGAATTTCCAGAAGAAATTAATTCAACAGCCAATTTAAAACCCTCAATTTATTTGTTTTTAAACCGGCCACTCTTTTTTTTCCCCCAAAACAAATAAAGGAAACTTACTATTATCATTAGTATGAATATCTTTTTGTGGATTGAGAAGCTCCAGCTGTGAAGTATTTTTGGACATATTTCTGCCTGAGATTACTCACAGTTTAACTAAACTGTATTTATTATTCCTTGCTTCTTCAAGCTGTTGTCTCGGTTTTCTTGGATGCCATTAAACATTAAAGCAAATACTCAGCCCCAAAGAGAAAACGTTGCTGTCAGCTTTCATAAAGGCCTGGACATGAGGATTTTGAGTTGATCAGGGTGCCACTAAAATACAGAAAAGTAACGCTGTAAAATGTTGTGTTTTGCAGCATATGTGCTTACTAAAAAATATGTCAACCTTTGTATTTTCAGGTGCTTAAAGTTCTTGGGGAGCAGGCATCCGACTTTGGTGCTTCCTTTAGTCCCGGAGCTTCTGAGCACTCATCCTTTCTTTGACACTCCAGAACCAGACATGGATGACCCAGCCTGTATCTTTTCAATGAAAACAGTAGTTCTTTGTGACTCTAAAAGACTGTTATCTATAACTATCTTCATAAATACCTATCGGATAAAATTAACCTTTTTGCCCTCTCTAATGAATAGTCTATTTCTCAAGGAATTTGTCAAGGTTTAGGTCTTGGAGATGAGTCCTTTGATAGGAAAACATTTGCCTAGTTAAAGATTCTTTAAAATTTTATGTAAAACTCCCCTTACCACCACTGTTGTGTAGTGTACAGAGCGCTATTATTTTTCAGTATAGCAGTGGCTAAATCTTACACACTATAAATTTAAAATCTTTTTGAAATAATTCAAAATCAGAAATCCTTATGGTAGCGCTTTTGAAGCTCTGGAATACTAACTGTTGTAGCATCATCTTTAACAAGAGAAAATGCCTTAGAAATGTGGAATCCTGGTTTTCTAGTGTTCGTTTTTCTCATTTCTATACAATTGCAGAACATAATTTCACTTACGATGAATACTGAGAGATATTGGAGTGAAACAACTCTCCCCTTCTGTTAAGCATAGTCCTTATATATCTCCATTCAGAGGCCATCAGCAGAACTTCTATGCAAGTCAAATAAATAACATATGAGCTCTGAAAATGGCTAAAATTGGGTGGAGAGAAAGATCCATCGCTAACATAGTTAAGCAATAATTTGAGTAAATTTGAGGATTGAAGGAACATTGGGGGAAAGGACTGTTCTTTAAATGGATAACTTACTCTGAATAGGAGAATATTATTTGATAGGATGTTTGGAGATAGCTGCCTACCAAATCCTGTGGAAAGATAGTCTTTGAATACAAATCTGGAAGCCAGAAAGTACAAAGTGGAGTTGGTGGCGATATTTCACCCACACCTATTTTTGTCTTTTTTTCTTCTTTTTAAGTGAATAAATTATATGAAAGTGTAGTTTTGATTTTAAAATGGTCAGCAAGTTTCAATCAAGTCAGCTAAGAGTTTCAGCTGGAAATTGGGAAGGGATCTTAGTCAAAGACAGGGAGTTGGTTTCTCAAGCTGCTGCCTTTATACTGGGTAGCCTGTGACCAGCACAGACTCTCCTGGAGTAGGAGATGTGGGTTCAGGTCCCTTCTGTGCTTGAGAGAGGGTCTGAAGCTGCTTCTCTCCCAAGCAAGTGAGGACCTTGCCTATCCCAAGCTCTGTGCTGGGGTCCTGTTACTCTCTGCTGTAGGAGATGTGACCCTTGGGGTTATCCTGTTGTAGGTGAATGTTTCAGCTTCTGGCTGCTCTTGCTGCCTTTTGTATTTCTCTAGCTCTTGTATTGTGAAAATTATTTTGTTAGATGACTAACGGACTGGAGCATCTCTCGTATGAGGAGAGACTGCGTGAGCTGGGCCTGTTCAGCTTGGAGAAGAGAAGACTGA
>JAUBOD010000201.1:41049-121361 GCA_032353885.1 Nothura maculosa
TGTGGAGTCTCCTTCTCTGGAGGTCTCCAAACCCGCCTGGATGCCGCCCTGTGCCACCTGCTCTGGGTGTCCCTGCTTGAGTGGGAAGGTTGGACTAGATGATCTCTAGAGGTCCCTTCTAACCTTGTAGATTCTGTGATTCTGTGAAATCTGATTAAGAGGGATATTTTTCCATGGTTTTGCTCCATAGCAGAAGAACTCGGAGATGAATGTGTTCTTGTAGGTGCTGTTTGGGTAGCAGGCAGCTAACAGAGAGCAAACTGAGATGGGGAAGAGCAAGCAGCACCACAAGAACCCCTTTTTCTCCTGGCTCCCATCCTTCCTGTTGCTATGAGCAATCCCATGCTGGCAGGAACATCCCATCTCCAATATGGCCCATTCTACAATATTTACATGTTTTACTTCATTTTCATCTGCTGATACAACTGCCTCGTAGGTTTTGCCCAGCACCCTCCCACTGTATAGAAAAACCTCAAGATTTTCCAGCAAGGCAAGGGTTTTGGAGTTGTTGTTTTAGCTTGTCGATCCCCAAGGAGCTGCTTTCTGTTGCTGCTTTTTCTTTAACAGTCCGTTTTGCTAGACATTGCTGTCCTGGTTTTGATTTTCAACGCTGCCAAGAGCTGCCCGACGATGCCCGCGCTCTTCTCTGACCACACGTTCAGGCATTACGCCTACCTGCGCGACAGCCTCTCTCACCTGGTCCCCGCCTTGAGAGTGAGTTGAGCCCCCTTTGTGCTTCACCACTGCATTGCTGCCAACACGGCAACGTTTTGAGGATGAAGGGGGTTGTTTTTTTCCTCCAAGCCATGAAGGGGGTGGATATTGAGTTGTACATTATGTAAGAAAATGCCTATGCTAAATCTGCACTGTGAGAGGCGTGGAGCTTCTAGAGAGGGTCTAGCAGAGAGCAACAAAGGTGATGAAGGGACTGGAACATCTCTCGTATGAGGAGAGACCAAGTGAGCAGGGCCTGTTTAATCTGGGGAAGAGAAGATTGTGAGGGGATCTAATCAACATGTATAAGTACAGAAAGGGGAGAATGTAGGGAGGAGGGGGCCCAGCTCTTCTTGGTGGTGGCCGGTGACAGGATAAGGGGCAATGAGTACAAGTTGAAACCCAGGCAGCTCCATCTCCATGTGAGGAAGAACGTCTTTCAAGCGAGGGTGACAGCAGTGGAACAGGCTGCCCAGGGAGGTTGTGGAGTCTCCTTCTCTGGAGATCTTCCAAACCCGCCTGGAGCAGGGGATTGGACTAGATGATCTCTAGAGGTCCCTTCCACCCTCAACCATGCTATGATTCAGTGAAATTGTTACAATATGGAGTTTGTTTTGAAGAGCTCTCAGGTGAGTATAACAGAGAGTTTACTGGTTAGGAGAGAGCACTGGAGGGCAGGATTCCTGGGAACTTGCTGGCCGAGGGGGAAAAGGAAGTTTAGCCTATGCAAATCTTGGTAATATTTGACTTACATCCTCCTTACCTGTTTTACCTGTGGGTCAGATATGTTCCCTGCTGCTTTGGAGCATGTTTTTCCTGTGTGGATGTAAAGGTGGTGCTGATGTTGGCCATAAGCCCTATTATGGCTCATAAAAAGAGCCACACTTTGTGTGGTCTTGACTTCAGCATCTCATGGTTTATAGATTAGAAAGATGTTTCTCTCCAAGGGATTCTGAAATTTAAACTGTAGATGTGTGTCTAGAAGGTGACTATAAAACAGTGCAGATGGAGACATGAGAGCCTTGATAAAGATGTGAATCTGAAAAATAAGTTGAGGTTGTCGGGTATCTACCTCTACCAAGTGAGGCAGCGTTTTGGAATGTTTTCACTTGTGTTGAACTCTTCTCTGCACGTGTTTCTTTTGCTTAGTTGCCAGGTAGAAAGCTGGTGTCCTCCCCTGTCTCTCCCAACATTACCCCAAACGAGGATCCTTGCCAGCAGTTCCTGCATCAGAGCCTGGAGAGGGTTTACAACCTGCAGCACCTCGACCCGCAGGGCGTCCAGGAGCTGCTGGAATTCACCATCCGGTAAGGCCGCCTCTGGGTGAAAAAGGGTAAAATTCCCAGTTTCTTCAAAGAACCTGCACTGATTCTGAATGCGAGGGGTTTACTTTGCTGCTGAGCACCTAATCTGAACCTCCTGGCAGAAGCTGTGATTCAAAAAGGAAGCGTGACAGGTTTAAAACAAACCCCAGGGTCTCAGCTACGCCAAAGATCAGGATGTATTTGAAGGGAAGATCTTTTCCAAGCTTGGTCAGGTTAAGGGTGCTCTTGCACTGTTCACCTGGGATTAAACATGCCCTCATTTTTTTAGGATGACAGCTTTGAATCCTTATTTTGGTTGTATTATTTGCAACGCACATGCTTTTTGTTTATTTTAGTTTATTTATTTTCCTTACTGCTGCTTGCAGTTGATACAGGATGGCTTCTGAACGAGCATTTTGTGTCGCCTTTTCCATTTCACCTGTGCACTGGTTTACACAGGCAGAACACTTGCAAAGGATCCTTTCTATGTGATTTTTCTGTTTGGTAGAAAAAAATACATAGTTTAAGTCAGAAAAAAATGTAAAATGCTGTCTTTGGATCTGAAATGTGAATAAAGAATTCCCAACAACTTTCTTTTTTTCACAAAAATCTGCTTTTTCTCTGTATTACCTTTAGACTCACTTGCAGGGGAGGGTAACCCATATGCTCCTCACTGAAAAGCTCCCTGTGAAAACAAATGACTTTGTCAACTGTTTAGAAGCTATTGGGCACCAGACTGTCTCAAAACGTTTAGGATATTGAATGTTTTAAACAAAACTAAACATTTTAAACAGTCCTTTGGCAGAATCTCCAAAGTCTCATAAACTCAATAAAACAGAAACTTCACAAACTGTTTCCTTTTTTGAGTATGCCAAAGAGCGTAATATAGATGGCTGCAAGCATTGCTTACTTGCAGTGAAGGACCTAAGGGAAATAATTTTTATGATTTTTGGTGCAGGGATCTTTTCCCTGCTGGGGTCATCCTTGAGGAACTGCATTAAACCAACTGCTAATTCACTGTGTCATGGACTGTTTGAGTGTCTCGGTTGTCAGCAAAATGCAGGTTTAGCAGAGCCCAAGCTTTGGGGTTGCTTCATAAACACGGGATCATCAGAGCTAAAATAAGAGAACAGTCAGCTGAAGAAAAAATACCATTCATTTTAATTTTAATTTTGTTTTTTATAACAGTAGGAGACATGGAAATATACAATTTTAGTATGTTTATGTAGCACAGTAAAATGCAGATAAGAACAAAAATGTGTTGAACCAGCCTTATCCAACCTATTTTAAATACAAAATGGAAAACAAGTTGCCCTAATTTCTTTTAAGGCCTCAGTAGTCAATGACAGGAAGCTTTTGGGGTTTTGTTGGCTGACATTTTTCTGGAGGATGAAACCTGCTGCTGTGTGGTACCATTACCAGTGCAGTGGATGTAAAGAAGCTCATTTAAAAACTGCAGCCATAGCTCAGCTGTGCCTGGTTGCATGAGCCCAGCGTGGTGGAAACAATCTTTCCTAGCCAACGCGAGGAGTTAATTTCCCAGCAGAGCAGCACAAATGGATCTTCAGCTGCTGCACAAATTGGAAGTTCGCTCTGGAACCGCTCCCCTCTATGGCTCCCACAGGACTGCAGAGTTGTGTGGGTTGACAGGCTTGTGGCTTCCACTGCGGGGCTCATGACAGCCCCCAGGAGCAAGAGAGATGCTGCAGAGTCCCCAGGTGCAAATTGTTTTGTTCTGCCTTGTTTTTATTCGGCTTCTGGTGCCGGGAGGATAAGCAGAAGGAAGTTGCAGGAGGAGCTGGTTGATTCAGCGCTGCTGTTGCTGCACTCTGGTGCATTCAGATTAGAATTTGTGCTGTCTGTTTTCAAGTTTCTCCTTTTTTTTCTTGCTTCAGGGACCTTCAGAGGCTTGGGGAGCTGCAGTCAGAATTGGCGGGGATGGCAGATTTCACCGCAACTTACCTCCAGTGTCAGCTGCTCCTCATCAAGGTTGGGTTTCTTCTGCTTTTGGGGGGCTGTTGGTCTGAAGTGCCCACAGCCCCTTACAGATGTTTGTGCTGAAAACTGATTTACAACCACAGTGCAGGTTCCCTGATGTTGTGACCTGCTTTGCTGCTGCCATGAGTTATTTGTGCAGTAACTTTGCACATGAGTTCACAGTTGCAGAGGGCTGCTCTGTAGAGCTTGTGCTGGTTCATGGATGCTTTGCCAGCGTCTGCACTTGCTTGTAAACCTGTTTTCTGACAGAAATGTACAGCGCTGAAATGTTCCATCTATTTTGTGTTAGCTAATGAGCTGGTTATGTTGATAAAATAGCAGTAGCTGCTTTCAAAGTCAGCTTCTTATTATAAACAGGAGCTCAAATTTCTTGCTTTACTACTTGAGCTTTAAATTGGCAATGGTATTGGGGATAGTATTTGAGTTAGTTTGGTGTTCTTTAGATGTTTGAAAGTAACATATATGTGTGTGTGTGTGTATTCACATAGATATACACAAAGCATGAATTCACAAACTTAATTTCCAGACAGTGCCCAACAAAACCTTTATCATATAAAACCAGGAATGTATTTCAGTTTCTTTGCTACATGTGTGGTTGCCAGATGGAATATCTTATAGCAGCCCTCAAATGCTTAGAATACATTTACAACCCGGAGAGGATATTTGGATGAGTGATGTTGCAGCTTGGAACAATAGCAGCTAAATCTGCATGTTTTGCCAAAGCTGAATGTCCTCCTGCACTGGGATTGGCCTTTCCTCCAGGTATTGCCTGGGGCGAAGCCATTCACGGGAGCTGAAAGGATGTGATATTTTGTATTTCTCAATGGTTTGGTTCTGTAGGCCCTGCAGGAGAAGCTGTGGAACGTGGCAGCTCCGCTCTACCTGAAACAAAACGCGTTGGCATCTGCTGCAGCGAAACAGGTGAGGCTGAAGCTGCTGAACCCCGTGGAGGCGAGAGCTGGAACCCTTCCTTACTGGGCAGCAATAACACCCTCCTGATTTTCCTCTGTTTCAGCCTGCTCTAGGCAATCCTGGCTTACCAAAGCGGAGTACATTGACCGTGGGGTAACACTAATATTAGCTTGGACCTCTGCAGGACTTTATAGCTGCTGAGTGTGTTCTGGGTGGCTTGAATACTGTTTTTTGCTTTTAGGAAAATGGTAGATTATAGGGTGAGATGTACATTTGGAGTCAGACCTCTTGGTGTAACGTGTCACCTTGTAGCACATCATCTTTTTGAGGTACCTGAACACTCATGGGAAGCTACCACAAAAGCAAACTAAGCCAGACTTGTTCTTTGCCCTAGTCAAGCTTGAGACTTGTTCCAGGTCAGTTTGCTGATCTGTAGTTTAATCACCCTGAGGATGTCACTCAAAGGTGGAATGTCATTCAAATGGGCAGTGGATCCTGTGTGTTAAATTACGGTATTTTCAATTACATTTTGGGGACAGATATAAGGTACATAAAAGAAGGTTTGTGATGACTAGGAAAAGGCTGAGGTCTTGCCCATCTTCCAAAGGGTAAGAAGATCCAGAGAACTACAGGCTGGTTGGCCAGACCTCAGCCCTGTGAAGGTTGTGGCGTATCCATCCCTTGTGGAGCTGTTTAAGTGGTTGGCAAGAGCCAAAATGGATTGACCAAGGACAAATCGCCCCTCAACAACCTCGTTGCTCTCTCTGATGAGGTGGCTGCAGCTGTGGCCGAGAGGGCAGTGGATGTTGTAACCAGTTGTTGTAACCACTGGAGGGCCCTTCCAACCTGAATTTTTCTATGGTTTTCTTTGCTCTAAATGATTGGATCCTGGAAAAAGCAAAGCTGAACCCTAGGAAAAAAAGTGAAGGAGAAAGACAGCTTAAAAAAAATTCTGGAAGCAAACCAAGGGTAAAGGGAAGTCCGTATATCTGCTGGGAGGCAATATGGACATTTTGAGTCTCCAGTTAATTAAAACGTAATAAGAAGCAGCTATTGCTGTGGATCAAAACCCTGTGTGCTGCAGACAGCTCTCCCCAGGGATCAGTACAAACAAAAACCTATTGGCTTCTTAAATCTTCTCTAATTGAACTGTCTTTCTTGGGTGCCCTTTTAAGCTGCCTGTGGATCCCCTGGGAACCTGCTCTCTGTTGTGATGGTGAATGCAGAGCAGTGGAAGGTGCAAGAATCTTTCCTGCTTAATAACTTACCAGATCTTGGGTTCAGTTGGGTTGTAGAGAAGCCAATTACACTCATTTCAGAACTTCTGCCTGCTTAAATCCATCCATTCTACAGGTACGTCATTACAGTAACAGAAATGGCAATGTGTTGTCGAAGCTTTTACCTATCTATCTAAAAATAACTTAAAATGATGCTTGTCTTGTGATGCTGCAGCTGAAAATGGGAACTACGAGAAGTGTTTCTGAGTGTAAAGGTCTTTCCAAAAGCCTTATGACAAATCTAGCTCTAAACGCAGACCTGAGCAGGACTAGTGGGGCTGCCGGGTTGCGCTGGGATGTAGCGGGATTTTGCAGTCACGTTTGTCCCACAGGTTAACAGGGTTGTGTGGCTTTTGTCCCCTGTGGTATCTGGCAGATCCTGGAAGAAACCTATAAAATGGAGTTCATGTACAGCGGCGTGGAGGGCAGGCAGGTGGTCATTATCCACCACATGAGACTGCAGGCGAAGGCGCTGCAGCTTATAGTGACTGCACGGACCACCAGAGGGTAAGGACGACGTGGTGAAAGGGGGGGATTTCATAGGGTTAACAATAAACTTGGTTTCCTAAAGCTTTTTTTGCTTGTTTTTTTTTTTTTTCTTTCTTAAGAAAAATGTAACCTAGATGCATAAAACAGCAGTGGTTTTAGGGGGACTTAGGTGGGAGAGAGATGCTCATCCCCTTTAGATGAGAATGCATCCATTCTGCTGGGTTTGGTTTAGTTCTTTCTTTTGAGGATGCCCCTCTGGCCTTGCGTTGTCTTTAAGACCTGATAGTTTTTGTAAGCTTGAACTAGATTCGTGAGTATTTACAGGTATAGAGCCAGATTTCCTCATTGAAAAATAAATAAGGGCAAGTTTTCTTTGTTGCAGAGCCGAACCCCTTTTTGGGATGTGTGAGAAGTTCTTGCAGGAAGTAGATTCTTTTCAGAGGTGAGAAATTCTTTTGCATTTTTACTTTCTGCTTGAAAACTTTACTTGATGTAAAATGTTTTTAAAGGCTGATTGGGATTCTCTGCATGTCCTCTGTACATACCAGACATGACTTTCACATGTAATTCAGAAATGAGGCCTCTGTACCTCCTCGAGGGATACTAAGAGCCAGCCCATTTATGCTGAAGACCCTTTTAGCGCTTGCTCTTCAGTGTTTGTGTTGGATTTTCCTGTAGTTAAAGCAGTTGTCGGGTACATGTAGAGCATTTGGAGGTGCCACGTGGTCTCTCATTCACTTCACATAAAGCGAATGAGCCATCTGTGTGCCCAGGGTGGGAATCCTCTCACCCAGTTGTAGCTGTTTGAGATGTTATAGATATTCTAGACATTATAGATTACTTCTTACTAAGAAGACACCCGGGCTTCCACTTACTGCGAAGAGAGAGGTGCTGCTTTCATCTTGTCCTAGTCTAGATGTCTAAAATAGGTCAGGTTAGTGAGATGTGAGGTTTTTTGGATGGACTTGAAAGGAAAACTAGACAACCTGCCCAGACTTAGACATCCGGAGCTGGCTGAGCAGAATCGCATCTCCAGTTCTTCATAAAATGTAAGTCTCAGCATTAGTCAAAATCATTGTTATCTCAGGTGAGGTCTACGTGCATCAGAAGGGGAATCCACATGCAGAATTGATGGTAACAGAATGCTAAAAAAATTACTTATTTGTTAGCTTTGAAACTGAAATTGAAGACTGTTTTACAAAGTCATTCTGTATCTAATTCTATGATTATAACTAAATATAACTTGACTGAGAATCAACAGACTGTTGGAAAAAAGTTGGGGTAAATATTTGATTTCCATGAATATATTCTTAACACTTGCAGGTGTTTCATCTCGGAGCTCCCACACATGCAAGGCAGCTTTGTCGATAAGTTGCTGGACTTAATGCCCAGACTTGTGACCTCCAAGCCCTCAGAAGTGGTCAAGATCCTTCAAACAACGCTCCGACAAAGCACCTTCCTCCACCTTCCTCTTCCAGAGCAGGTCAGTGCAATGTGAAGATGTAAAATGCACCGTTCTTACAAACTTTTTTAGAAACCAATAGACCATTTCATCCTGGTGATTGGTCACGAGGGTTATTTCACAGAATTCCAGAATGGTTGAGGTTGGAAGGGACCTCTAGAGATCATCTAGTCCAACACCCTGCTCCAGCAGGGACACCCAGAGCACGTGGCACAGGGTGGCATCCAGACGAGCTTGGAAGATCTCCAGAAAAGGAGACTCCACAACCTTCCTCTGCAGCCTGTGCCAGGGTTCTGTCACCCTCACAGGAAAGAAGTTCTTCCTGATATGGAGAAGGAACTGCCTTTGTTTCAACTTACACCCATAACCCCTTGTCCTGTCACTGGCCACCACCAATAAGAGTTTGGCCCCATCCTCTTTACTTTCTCCCCTCAGATACTTAGATATATTGATCAGATTCCCCTCTCCTCACAGCCTTCTCTTCTCCAGGCGAAACAGACCCAACTTGCTCGGTCTTTCCTCACACAAGAGATGTTCCATCCCTTCATCGTCTCGGTTGCTCTCCTCTTGACCCTCTCTAGAAGCTCCACATCCCTCTTGTATTGGGGAGCCCAGAACTGGCTTTCTAGAATCTTCAGACCTGTTGGTGAAAACAGAGATTTAATAATTCGTGACTTCCTGACCGCATCTAAAATGACCCAAAGTTATTTCACAGTGTGTTCTTTAAGAAGAGTAATGGTTTGTTGTCTTTTTTTTTTTTCCTGTCACTCATTTCTGCAAATCACTTTTCCCCCATAGCTCCATAGAGCCACTGCAACTATCATTGAGCCCACTGGTGAATCTGATAACCCGCTGAGGTTTACGTCGGGCTTGGTGGTGGCGCTGGATGTTGATGCAACCCTGGAACATGTTCAGGATCCCCAGGGAACTGTTAAAGTGCAGGTAAGGAGTCACTCGGCATGAATGGAAGCAGGATTGGATCCCAGGGGGTTGGCATAAGGATGTCAGTTCTCAATGGCAAATGATTGTGCACTTCATTTGTAGCCATGTTAGGTTTCTGTAATTTAACATTCATGCAGAAACTGGCTTGTGTTTGGTGCACACGTTCTGAACATCAGCACGAACAAATGCTGCTGAAAATCTGGCTTGTTTAATGGCAAGGAGGGGAGAAAAGGAGCAGTTCTCAAACGGAGAAATACCTAGGTGCTTGATTCTATTTAAAACTTAGCTTTCTTCCTGCTGTTAAACCACTAGTTTAAAACCTAGCTAAGTTGGTGGGTGTAGTAGGATGTTGAGGGAAATGAAATGATAAATCAGAAACTCTGCTTAGAGTACAGAGGAAGAAGCTGATGCCACCTACTATTGGGGCAGCTTCTGAATTCGGTCAGAAGGCAGAACAGAGCCATACAGATCTGCAAATCCCCATGTAACTCTCAATTTTGCTGCTTTTCCCCCGCCATAGGTCTTGTACCCAGATGGACAAGCACAGCTAATCCATCCGAAACCAGCTGACTTCCGAAACCCTGGTCCCGGCAGGCACCGGCTGATCACGCAGGTTTATCTCTCGCACACGGCCTGGACAGGTGAGGTCACGGGTACAAACGAGCGTGTTTGGAGGTGCAGGCACCTCCAAAGGTGGGTTTGGAGACAGAGAAGTGCCTGGCTTGGTCCTTTGACACAAAAGATGCCCCATCTGCACATGGTCTTGTGCCGTGGCATGAGGGTGATGAGTTGTGGGAGGCAGCTCTGCACCCTCGATTAAGAGTACGGATGAACTGAGTCACTGCAATTCCTTGCTGTGGTGGTGATGGGTGTTGGAGCGCGGCAGGGAACCTTTGGAACTGTGTGTACTCAACAGTGTCATTTCACTGAGTAAAGATTCACCTTTTACACCCTAAAAATCCTCCTCTTTGTCTCTGATGAAATATGTGACTGTGACATGCACGTTGAGTTGTAGCTGGCATTCACATGGCCCTCGTACTGAAGGGCTTCGGTGTTTGGCTTGTGGGATTTCAAACAGAATCAAATAAGGTGTTTTTCACATCTCCCTTTCTCCTGTTTGCTTTTAATCCCTTTGCATTTATTCAAATGCTTTTTTTTTAAATGCAGTTTATTTTCTGGTTAATAGGATTCAGTGGTTTAATTTTTAGTCAGGTTTTTTTTTCACTGCAATGTTCTTTTGCCTTAGCCATTTTTCTCCAGCACTTCCACAGCACATTCATTCACTCCACTTGCTTTGTTTTGCTTTGGAGAAGGAAAAACCAGCATTGTTTCTAAGACTGGAAGTGTCTGGATTTAAAGGTTGATCCTGTGCCAGAGGGAGCAGAACCAAGTGCTTATTTCTGGTTCTGCAGCATTTGCTGCAAGGGCATTTTCAGTTTGCTCCCAAGCTCTTCTGTTTTGGAATCTCCCCTGGTCATTATTTTAATTAGTTAGCTTTGACACTGGAACTTAAGTGTGTAAAATGTGGCGATGATACCAAGCTGGCAGCTGCTGAGAGAATAGAGTCAGAATTCTAAGTGATGTTGGCAAAGCAGAGAAATTGCCCAATTTCAAGAAAATTCCTCATTGATGCCCAGTGAAAAAGCCTGCATAGCAAGGAGACTGTCCTAACGAAACAGGTGGGATAAGGGATGGGTGTGGAGTAGAGGTGACAGCAGTTACTGCAGTTTGGGACACTGCATGGTAAAACTTACATGGACAAACTGGAAGGAGCCTAGAGGGGCACATGGAGAATAAGGGGTTTTGACTATGTTGACTGAAGGAAAAGCTAAAGCCATTTCATATCTTTCAGTCCACAAGGGAAATTTTGCCTCAATGTGACTCAAAGTCATGTTAGAAAGAAAAGCTTGCTTTCATTATGGCACTGAGAGAGCAAAATAAAATCGTGTTGTGCACTGTATGGAATTAGGAGTATCAGGAATACCTGCCTAGCTGCTGAGATGGAAAAACAAGGAAAAAGGCAGTCTTGAAATATTAAAAAAAAAAAAACACAAAAAAACCCTTTTTTTTTAAAAACATTTCAAGGGTTACAGTTAGGTTTTACTTAATTTTGATTTCAGATTTTACTTAATTTTGGCAGTAAATTTAGGGAACTAAATTAGTCCTGCTACCTTTGATAATTATTTTTGAGATTTGCTAGTTTATCCTAGGAGTTTTTTTTTTTTTTTTCTTTTTTAAGCTGCAACTAAGAATATGAGAAACAAACAAAAGAGATGGTGCTTAATGGTACTGTACTGAGGGTAATGACAAAAAGTTTCAAAATTAAGTTGTTTTTTTCCAAGACATCTTTGGGATTCTGACCTTATAAACCTAGAATGACTCTATATTTAACCCTGAATAAATAAAATCTTGACCAATTCTGAATTCTCCCATATTCTTTCAGTCAGTATTGCTTATTTGCTCTGTGCTGACCATTGTGTTTGGGTTGTTCTGTTTTCCCTCCTCAGAGCCGTGTCAGATTGAGGTGCGGTTACTGCTGGCCTACAATTCCAATAGGAGCAAGGCTGCTAAAATGCCCAAATCCAGCTGGAGCGACAGCATGGAGGCTCTCCCACCATCCGAAAATGGCATCGAGGGAACCATTCCCTTCAGCAAACCCGTCAAAGTTTATATCATGCCCAAACCTGCCAGGCGGTGAAGTCAGTCATGGAAAGACACCTATTTATGCAGCTGTTGGGTTACAGGAAAACCATTTGTTTCCCAAGGCAGAGAACCAAACCAGCAGGGTTACACGTGCACAAAGAAAGAGGGAAACAAGAAAATACAGCTGCTGAAGAACAACTGGCCGTCTCTGTTGCGATGGAGAAAGGTCAGCACAAGTTCTTGGGCTGCTTCACAATTTAAAGGACCTGCAGATGTTTCTGTGTTCAATCAATAAAATCAAGGCAATTCTCAGCCAGCACTTCAGTGACTCTTGCACTGGGACAGACACCAGTGTCTTCACCTATGGAAAACTTCTTTTCAAGGCTTTTAAGTTTCTTGCCTGAGGTATTTACTGTGTAAAATCTTAGCAACTTAAATCCGTGTTATTTTATAATGCTCTGAAACTAAGTTAAGTTTTCCTTCTTTTATTTTTCTTTTTTTTTTTCTTCCCTGAAATGGAGCCCTCCATCCTTGTCTTTGACTTGTAATTCCCCTTTCCTATTTTATATGCCTTCGGGAGCAATGAGATGGAATGACACAGGTAGAAAAAATACCAGCCTTGTTCCATTAAGTTTGACAGAATCTGTTCCTATATGTTGATCTCTTTCTTGGACCAATCATGCTGAGATTAGAAAATCTGATTAGTTTTTCATTTCTAGAGTACTTTGGGCAGTTGAAACCTTTCTGATGTGCTTGAAGTAGCTGAGCACACTCAGTGAAGCAGCAGCAAGGGAGGTTGTCCATGTTTCCTGATGCAGGGGAGCTAAGGGAAGCCCTTTCCCACCAGGATGGATGCAGCTGAGGACTGACTGAAATAACTGCTCCTGTAGGATGTGTGTGCCCCCTTCTCACACTGCCCCTGTTCCTGGAGGGCTTGCCAGCAATGTGAAGCTCCTGGTCTTCCTTTTGAGAGGTATCTCTTAATCACTCCCTTCTACAGACTGGGTTTCAATAAACCAAGGAATCTCCTGTGCTTCTCAGTAATCCTTCGAGAGGATGTTCCAGGAATGCTTCAGGTGTGGAACTTCCTAGCCCAGCAGCCAGATGTTACCTGTGTTTTATTGAATTAACTGCCAGAGGAAAAAACAAAAGGTGTATTTCTAGCAGGTAAACAAAATAGTGAAGAAATACCTTCAAAGATCAAATAATGATGCAAAAGTCCCTTATCTGCCTTCCTATAATGCAATTGGAAAACTCCTTTAACCTGTTTCTTCTTGCTGTAAGCATGAACACATAGACCCGAGTGGGTCTGTCCTCTTAAGACTTTAAAAATTACTTTAATGCTGATGTGCTGTCAACCAAAGGCTGACTCCATAACCATTCAGTTGCTTTGGGTATCAATGTATTAAAGATTCCTACTTTTACAACCTGTGTTTTGTATTTTGATGCTGGATGTGGCATTTTTTTTTTCTTTTAGGGTATCAAAATCTTTTTTTCTTTATTTTATTTAAGCATCAAGACAAATTCCTGCTATTTTGCTCCCCTGTGCTGTGTTTAAACTGCTTTCATACAGCACACGAGGTGAAGATCCTTCTCCTGTATTGTCACCATTGAAAATGTCTAAAATCTCTTGAAAAAATAAAACCAGTAAGAATTTTTCCAGTCTCATCATAGAGTATATTTGATAGTGGGCTTGTCTTCTTAATTTTTAATTTTTTTTTCTCAAATATTGCCTGTTCAGATGATTAATTCATTGTAATTTTGGCCAAACTGAAGAAAATGTTCTGTAACACTCTTTACAATTTTAAAATTCAATGATGAATGCTATTTTTTCTGCTGTACCCCTTCCAAGATTCAAATTTGCCTTTGTTTTTCCTGCTATGTAGATAAGCAGACTTGTAAATATCCCTTATATGTGATGCTGCTTTCTGCTTGCTATATTTTACCTTATTTTTATTGAATAATGCATTCTTTTGAGTTTTCTCTTTGTGATTTCTGTTATTTTCACTGCTAAGTAGTACTTTTCACATCACATTTTCAAATGCAGGAAATCAAAAAGATAATTTGTAAGTTAAATAATGTGAAGTTTTATGTAAAAGTTCGTGTGCCAACATTTCTTCTACATCCAGGTTTGAGATATTTAGGATTTCCTACTCACAAAAATTCTGTAGTTTGTATAAAGATGTAATTCAGATTTTTTTCCGTCTCTTTTCAAGGAGAAACATAGGACTTCAGATCACGATCATCCAAATGCTTCCAGGTTCTGCTAGATTCTATCTGTCACGCAGCATGAGATTTAGTTTAGTCCACTGCTATAGTGAGACAAGGGCCAGTAACATGCTGAAAACTTTTAAGGACAGTTGATTCCCCAACCTCCTGGTGCCTTTTCCCCCCCTGTTGGCTGCAGCGTCAAGAATTTGGCAGAGAGAGAAGATTTTTCATTATGGAAGTGTGTTGTTTTGTTTTACTTTTCAGGTTTAATTACTTGTGGCATCTCTGAGGGGAGGGGAAGCTTTTCCCTCTATGCTTTTAATTTCAAATTCATAACTGGACTGCTTCAGCTGAACAGATCCAATTCTTAGAACTTTGAAACTAAATAATGCAACTGTCAAGAACAGTTAAAACTGTGAATGAGGTTATTTGGTACAAATTGAAGCCATTAATTCAAGCCTATCCTATTTGGAAAGGTAGAAAAATTAAATAAGCAGGTACTCTAATTGCAACAGATACAAATGAAAAGTCTTATTTGGAAGAAAAAAGAATATTGGATGCGTTTCAGTTAAGACCCTAGAGCCTGAGCTGTATCTCACAGGTGTGGGTTTCTTTGGATCTTGTCTCAGGTGTTGTCCCAGTTTTCTAATTTATGGCCCAGACAGAGAAATAATATTTTTCATCCTTTTCACTTGCCTGTTCCAGTCTGTTGTGTGCACAAAGAATTGGGGACAGGGCTGTCTTTATTTTACCGTTTCAAAGGCAAAATGATGCGGAGCTTTGCAGAGGTGATGTCTGGTGTCCTTAAAAATGCTGGTCATGTTGCAGTCAGCCGAGCTGTTCGGGGCCTGCCTCTGCTCGTTGCCAGCTCACGGGGGCTGCTCTGCAGAGATAAGCGCCGGGGCCCGCGCTGCTCCGGCGCTGGAATCGTCTTGGCGCCGAGCCCAGAAGTGGCTTCGTTTTAATGAGCATGTCAGGGTGGGAGTTCACGGCCTACGGGGAGGTTGGTTTTCATGGTGGGAGGCAGAGAAGTGGTGGATGCGGAAAAGCTTTCTGTATAAACTGCACTGCCATGATTCAAGCTTGAAGATTTTAATTATATAAATGTGTGTGCATCTATGGTATGAGGTGAAAACAGCACTGTAATAGAGCAGTTTTGATGAGTGGGTCCCAGCTCTTTCAGCCGTGGAGCAAGGCAGCTTTGGGCATCGAGAAAGAAATCCGGATTTCAGTGAGTGGAACAGGCTCTTTTGTGGCAAGGACAAAGCTGACTCGGGAACCTGTGACAAAGGTGGTGATGGAAACTGGGACTGAAGAGACTTACAGCACATTAGCTCCTTGTTGACACTGAACCTCTCTACTGAGGGTAGCAGGAGGCAGTTTACCCTTGAAAGAGAAAAATCCTTTTCTTTTGCACTCTGCACCTCCCCGTTTTTGAAATGGAGTCTTCCTTATCCTGCTTGTTGCCAAATAAAAGGCACAATTAGAAGGTTGCAGCATAAAAAGAATATGGAAGGTACCTCTAACAGTACCTGACAGAGCAGCTTTACCCAAGCTTTTGCCTTAAATGTAGCCACACTATTACAAAGTGTTACTGTAATTAAAACATTGTTAGATAAGAACTCACATTGCTAAGTACTCGCTTTCACAACAAACTGTATTTTAAGAAGCGAGAGGTTTTTAAAGCTTAACAGCACAAACAAACACAGAAAAAAATAACATGTCATTTTGTAAAGGGTTATTCTTGGTTCTTGGGAACGTCAGTCTCATACTGACGCAAGCCTCTGCACTAGCACTTTGGTTTGCTCTAAGAGCCTCAAGGCTTTTAGTTATCTCTCTGCCTTGGCTAATATAAATGGACCTGATCAAAAACTAGTGAGCCTGATGAAAAGGAGCCTACAATAAATAACTTAAAATGTGTTGTATTAGCAGGCTGCAGCAAGCAGCAATGGTAAAAACATGAGAAACTTCTAAAATCTTCAGTGTAGTGATATAATTGTTGGCACAGTGTTTAATTGATCATCATTACCTGCTGATTGAGTATCCAATGACCATTCCCAGCTTGCCTGCAGCATTGTAATAGCAGCAATTCAGTTGTGACTAATTTCCTGCAGGCTGACATTTTATATTGCAGTCTTTGCTTTAAAAAGCTACAGCCTTTCAAACTGAAACACATTCTACACTTTAATATTCACAATTAATAGGAAAATCCCTTATAGTCTTTACAGTTTATGTTTATACCACATAAGCTTTTTTTTCCTTTTAAGGTTCAATGTAGAATTTCAAAGTGCCTAGTTACATGATATTTTTGATTCATCACAAAGAAGCTGATCTACATGCTTAATATCCTGAATGAAATTGCCAATAGGAGGCAGAGTTGGAGCTTTTTAAAGCTTATTTATATGGTGACTAATGACAAGAGTACTGCTTTATTTAGGAATGCTTATTACTATATTTTACTCCATTTCATCATTCACTCACCAAATATGTAATAGCTATATTCCAATATTATCAATGTAGTTATGGCCTATTTCCCAACAGAAATATGCACAACCTAAGCTTTAATTTAGCAGAACAGGTGAAAAATTAAGTAACCAAAATATGAACCATCTTTAGAAAGGTTAAATTCAAGAGCGTATGGATACATTCTGCCTCTAAATGATTTTCCTTCATAAATCAACTCAATTTGTGAGCATCAGTTTAAATCCTGAACTGCTGAATTATCCTTGCCTTTTAGCCTTTCAGCCTACATTAACGCCCTAGCACTTTGCACTTAAGTCTGTACTACTGACTGTAACTTGATTCAGTCAGAAAGTACATTCATGCCGTGGCTGAGGTCAGGGAAGGCCTTAGCACTAATTAAGGTTTCAACATGTTGAATGGAAGATTCCTCCCACTTTGACACCTTGAACAGCCAGAGCGTTGTACTCTTCTACAGCCTTCTCTGTTTGCAAGACCACCACATCAATCCCGTTTTTCTTGAGATAATCCACAGTGGATGATGGTACCTAGGGGGAGGAAAGGAAAAGGGAAGAGTATTAGAATCTTTTCCCCATACTCTGTATGGCCTGAAGAAAAGTAAGTTAGTGAAAATATTTGTTAGCAGATGCCCTAAAGATACAGATAGTAACCAAACTGGTAATATACTAGGAAATAAAATTTTAAGAGTTAGATGATTTTTTCTGTTCAATAAAGAACTTTGTATACACACATACTTCTCATTTATCCTTAGTAGTGTTACACATGGCCACCTTTTTAAAGCAGAAATACAATTTCACCAACAAATACTGAATTTAAACACAGTGTTATTCAGAGCATCAAAAAGCTACAGTATTGCTTCTTTTGGTGATGAGCACTTTTGAGCTTTCTGCAGCTAGTTTATCTGCTGAAACGGCACTGCCAACACTAGTAACAAAAATGCTTAATTAACACAGTATGTACAACAGACTAGAGAGCTAGTTAATAATGTGGTTGGGCCAGGGGTTAAGGACAACTCTAAAAATTTTTCTGTTAAATTTTGCTCCTGTAGCAGAATCAAAACCTGTAACTGTTCATCACTGCTACTAACATATAGGAGCTTGAAAGATGTTACTTCAACCAGGATAGTTGCTAAAGGCTCAGATGTGTTAATTTGGCCTTTTAAATTTTTTTCTTATACGAGCATCCCAGTGGACTTTACCCCCCCACCCTCCTCGTCCTGTATACACGAAAAGAAGGAAAAACGAATAGTTCTAGTTTATATTTATCAGAAAGTTACTCACCTGCAAAGCCTCACTCATGCCACGACCAATCACCATGGTTTTAACACCCTTCTTGACAACTTCTTCAAGGTCAGCTGGCTGCACTCCTGGAGAATGCTAAGTGTCAGGAGGAGAGAATACTAGACTTTGTACTGAAAGCACAAACCAGGAAAGATTCAGCTATATTCTGAAACAGTGCACAGCTTAACAGATGAAAATAGCTAAACCCAAAGGTAAAACAACCCTCTTTCCTTTATGTGTGTGACCCACATGACAATATTGGTAATTTCAAAAGATATATATGGTTATATACAGACGAAGAATGATAGTTAATTGATTGAATCCAGAAATACACCTATAATGTGTATCTAAAATATTGTGTTACACTAACTCTCAGTTTCTCCTACTTTAATTTTGTGTATGTCTGTATGGCTAGAAGAAAGATATAGGACAATTTTTAATTCAGTTTGGCCCTTCTTCAACTTAGAACTGTTCTTTTTTATGTGTGTATCTTAAATTCTATAATTTTTTTTTCTTCTTTCTGTCTCTCTTGCAGGATTTTAAGTGCACCAAGAGTAATTTTTTGCTCTAAGGAGCAAAAAAAAAAATCTTTGTGGACTTCTAAAGGAAGATATTTTTATGGAGATGCTCATAAATCTAGATTCCCTATCCTTCTTACTCTTTCAGAAAAATACTATGTTCCTTGTGTTAGTTAAGGTGAAAGCACCGGCTTAATAGTTAGGTGTAAGAAGGATAAAACTGATCTAAAGCAGGGCCTTTAAAAGTGGCATATCTAATGGAAAATCTAAACAGATGGGGTGTGATACAAAAAGTGTGCCAGAAAACCCACCTATTTAAAGAACACAACCCTCTTCCCCTTGTTTTCCTTTAACCTACACTTACCTGTCTCTTAGCTGAAGGACTCCTATAAGGACTTCTATGAACTTAAAATTTTCAAATGATGTGACTGAACATCCAAATGTGATTGAGCTGGGAACTATTTGGGAACTTTTCAGCTATTATATCTGTTCTGCTTCTCCAGTCATATGAGTATATAAACCCAGAGGATGATATTGCTAAAAATTTGAATTTCTCTTGTCAAACGGGCATAAAAAACACCCTGTATTTCAAATTGGCAAGTAAAAATTCCACTTTCATAATCAAGCTATTCTTATACTTAGCAAGATAAGGTTACCTTTCAGCTATCTTTCTCTTCGCAAAGAATAGATATCTTTGCATCAAAGCTTTACCGTTTTCTATGTACTACATACATTATAAGTTGCACACTAACAGCTTAAAAATGTCAACGAAAAAATATATAAAAAGCTCTAAAATGCAAGGCTCTTCAGTTGTGCTGAATGAATTCCACAGAGCTCAGGATCTAGCTGCATAGGTCTGGCTGCAGACTGCCACTGATGGGCACGTAGGCCTCTTTCACTTTAACCTTTGCTTATAAACCTTTTTTTTTTTTCTTTAAACAATACAGCTATGTATGTAAGTACACGTGCAAGACCTATTATGGGAAGAATTATTGACACAAATCTCCCTGTAACCAACAGAGATGCTTCTAAATCTGGAAAATCAGTAAGCAGTTTTACATGGTTATGAAAACATGTACAGATGGAGTTTACAGAACACAAAACCTGTGAGAACAAGCACTTACAGCAAGGCTACAGAGACAAGATACTGTGTGCTTAGTCATGCTGCGAGTTTTCCCACGAAAAGTCTGAAAACGTTTGCTGCTAGCATCTTATCAAAACACTGTTTGAGGGCTCTAAGGTAAATATGATAATGGTCCAACCTGTGCAGCTGTCTGTGAAGACGGGTGGCAATAGCTGCTACTCCCTGCCACCCACATGAAGCAGTGTCTGCAGCCCCTTGACCTCTTAGCACATGTACTTCTTAGACATTCTCCATTTCTTCCCAGGAAAAGTCTAATGGTTAAAAAGAAGCAACAGGCAGCTTGCTAAGTATTGGTTGCAACTGCAGTAACTGTTCCACGGACCATTCTCTCAGTCCAGTTTAAAATGGAAGGTGAAAATTAAACTGCAAACTTACATTGGTTCCTGTTTCTCGCCAATCCCAGGTTCGGCTTCCTCCCGGCCACACTTTGCAGTCCTTGTATGTTGTAGGACAGCCTTTCACCTTCATCTGACCCCATGAAAGGGAAGCAATTTCAGGGGAAGACATCTTGAAGTTGAATCAAGGTCTGGAAGTAAAGGATATTTAATACATAATATCAGGATATCATGTGTAGCACATAATTAAAAACTTTTTGTCCCAAGGAGCTTGAAAGGGAAAGCTATTACAGACATTTTCTAGGTGATTTTATGGCGACAGAATTGAATTGAGGATTCATTAATTTGAGATGGTGAATGAGGTTAAAAAGCAAACAAATACATTATTAGTTTAGTAGCTATAGGTCAAAGCTCAAAACAGACTGAAGTGAAAACACGAAGACAGCTAAATGTCAGACTGCAACAGATTTTTCATTTGTACATTTTTCTCAATAGAAAAGCTATCCACAAAGCAACAGTCCTGCTACTGCAGACAGATCTTCAGAGACCTAAAAGGCTCAAGCCTTCTTTCCCAAGGTAGAATCAACTATAAGCGTCATTCTCTATACACTTCAAGCCTCCCTAAGTAATTTCTTGGTGCATTTAAGCTTCCAAATAATGTGTTTTCTAAACTCAAAGCTAAATCTTTTTTTCCCTTTAAAAATATTGTTTAAATATTTTCTACTATAGACGACAACTTAATCTTGATCTTTCATTTACCTGAACACTTATCATATCCCTTCTTAGTCTTTTTCCCATTTAGATTCAATAAACTTCAGTACTCTTTAGTCTGTCAGTCACGTTTTCTGATTCTCTGCATATTTCCTCAGTTTCTCCCAAAAAGCCAGCATATGGCTCCATCTCTCTAGATGTCTTTTGGCTATAGCTAGACAAAGCACCGCAGCTGAGACCTTATGAGTGCTGCATAAAGACTATTTTTGCTTTTTGCCATTGGGCACAGCCATTTTTTATATCTGCTATCACAATAATAGCTGAGCATCAAAAGAAAGGGGCAGTGCCCTAGAAGCAACTACTTGACAGTACTACGCACTGTACAGTACATCAAGCCACTGTAATAGGATTGTGGCACTAAATTGCAACACATTAGTCACACAGCGATACTTTAGAAATGTTTCAAACTAGCCTGACAGTGAATTAACAAGAGTAATGACCTCTCTGCCCTTCCAGGTCAGGGTTGGGCAGAGAAGAAAGGATGATCTGAAGTCAATACAGAAAAAAATAGAGAAAAGGTTGGTTGCATCTGTAATTCAAAGATAGCTCTGCTCATGGCTGTTCCAAACAAACAAATGGTAGATCCTTACAGATAGCTAGATTCCCTCTTAGTAGTAGTAGAGTAGTAGTTGCTGTTGTTGTGATTTTAAATTGTTCAAATCACGAGGAAAATCCATCTTATGTACCCTGGTGCCACTCATTAAAGAAATAGTCCCCTCCAAAGAGCAACCTTTGGATAAACAGGCTTTCAGTCCTCAGAAGAGCTGCAATCTCCTGCCTTACAAGAATCTATAAAGTATGGTCAGATAGCATATATTCTTCTCTGGTTGCGAGGAATGAATGCAAAAAATCCTGCTTCAGTTGTTGCATGAGGTAAAAATGGAATTCCTATGGATGCAGCAAAAGAATAAGGCTGCTAGAGCTGCTACTTTCATATAATAAAGGGGCAATTTTCTTGCTGAATCACTTCTGAAGTCCATGCTGTGGGTGCTCTGCCAAGCAGCACTAACCAAACTTGCCTAGAGTCATCTGTTCTGGATACATTGGGCTCATATTAATATTCTTAAGTGCCTTCTTTTTGTTGTTTTTCTGTTTTCTTTTCCTGAAGATGTTTGCTGAAGTAAGATTATAATAGAAGAAGTAACATTAATCCCAACAGAATGGGGATTATCCATCAACCAAAGTGTAAAGGTAGAAGCAACTGCCCAGAAGTTGGCTCTGAAGAAAGATTTTTTTTGCTTGTTCTAGTCTTGTAAGGAGACAGCAAAATGCTGCAGTTAGAAGATCTGGAGGTTAGACAAAAGAAAATGAACAATAAAATAATTAGGAATTATTTCTATTATGAATGATTATTATTAGAATTTCCTAGTCAAAACAGTATTAAAAGTTTGGTACTTCTCAAGAGAGAAGTGCAAACTGTAAAAAGGGTCGCAAACATAAACTAGGGACTCCATAATATCTTTTTCCAACCACATCAAAATACAGAATTATCTGAAACCACGAATTTGAATTTTGAAACAAAATTCAAAACCAATAAAAGTTCATAATCTAAAAACAATTTCCTATAATAGTTCCAGAGAATATTAGTAAGGTCAAGTCATTATTTGAATTAATGACGATATCTAAAATGTAAGTGCATAAGAATTATCTTTTTAAAGAGGACTTTGGACAATCTTTATGGAGGCCATGGTCCAATCACTAACATGCAAGGAATAGAAAAATATTTCTCCAACAAATGAGTTATTCCTAAATTCTTCACTGTGGCCTTGGCTGAAAGGTAAAACACCAGTCAAGATCAAGAGACAACGAACTATAAGACTTGCAAACATGATCAAAAGTAGCAATTTCTGAGAATGGCAGTAGCTCCAACATGAAGAGGAGAAACACTGAGGAATCTATAGGCAAAGATAGAAGAATTTAAAATCATTAGGAATACAAGAAAGAGTTTACAAGGAAATAACTTGTACATTTATAGGAGGACAATATATTAAAAAAAAAAAGAAATGAGATAGTATCTAAAGATGACAAGACAAAAATAGCAGACAACTGAGAATTAAGCCAAAGAAAATTGAAAATTAAGCATAAATAGTCAAAAAAAAAAGTGGATTTTAAAATTTCTGGCATGCCTTATTTCCATGAAGTTAACTTTGTTTCCAAGTAGTGACCAGCAGCAACTTGGATTGAAGGGGGAAGAGCAAAATGTGCCACAGAAAAATGTAGTAAGATAGCACAGAAATAAAAAGTGTTTCAGAAAATTAATGTTATCCCATGATCAAAGAGGATAAAAGCAAACAGGTTAAGTTGGCATAAAGTTTTCAACAGAAGCAATTCCTGTAACTTCTTCAAAGACCATTTTCCAAAATTGACTGTGAGCACCATGGTAAGTGACAGCGTGCAATTGCCCAGCACTTAGCATAATTGCAGAAACAATACTTAAGTCAGGAGAACAAACTCTGGTGATTTTTAAACTAACTGGCAATAAAAGCATAACGAGAGCAGATGAGGTTAAAACGAATGGGATAGGGAGGAGATAGATATAAAGTGCAAAAGAGAAGAAACTCAGTAACCCAATTTTGTTACGTAGCCTGGGGAAGGAGAGTGACAGCGGAGATGACAGTTGGGTGTCCCCTCTCCTCAGGGAAACAGGCTGAGAAAAGCAGCGTGAAAACGAGACGGAGGCCGGGGAGCAAAGGGCAAAGATCCGAGCGAGGCAGGAGCAGGGCAGGGTGAAGCGGGGAGCGCAGAGGAGCGAGGCGGGAGGGTGATTTACGAGCAGGGTGGCACAGGCGAGCGCCCGGAACCCGACGGGCCGCAGCAGCTGAGCAGCGGCCTCGTCCCCCCCGCCGCTAGCTCTCCGGTGAGGCGGGTGGCCCTGTCAGCGGGGAGCCCCTGCGCTTCCCGCCGCGGCGGGGACCCGCCGGGCGACGAGCGCGAGCTGAGGCGCCCCGCTGTGACCGGCGAGAACCGCGGCGACCGTTAAAACCGTTGCGACCGTTAGGAACGTTACGCACCTGCGGCCTCGCGCGCGACCCCCACGCGTCACCTCAGCCGCTCCCCGCGGGCGGGGCGGCGCCGCCGCGCCCTCATTGGCCAGCCCTCCGCGCCGGCTCCGCCCCGCCGCGCCGCAGTGCGATTGGAGGAGACGGGGCGCCGGCGCTCGGGCCGGCCGCTCTGATTGGCGCGGCGGGCGCTCGCCCCGCCCCGCGCCGTCGCCAGGCGCACCGCCTTGTTTTCATTCCCGTGTCACGCGAGGCGCGGCGCGTTCGGCTCGCGCCGCTCCAGTAGCCGCCCCTCCGCCCCGCGGTGCATTATGGGCTAGTGGTGCCGCCGTGCCGGGTCCCCGAGCGCGGCTCGCCAGCGCCCCCCCGCCCCCCCCACCCCAACTCCCTCCATCTCCTCCCCCCGCCCCGGCTCCTTCTCCATCCTCAGGTCCAAGATGGCGGCGGCGGCGGCGGCTCCTCCGGCTCCATCGCCGCCTCCCTCCGGCCCCTGCTGCCCGGGCTCGTGGCCCAACTTCGCCGTCGTCTGCTCCTTCCTCGAGCGCTACGGGGCCTTGCTGGACCTGCCCGAGCTGCCCTTCCCCGAGCTGGAGCGCGTCCTGCAGCCGCCGCAGGAGCCCGCGGAGCAGGGTGAGCGGCCCGGCTGCCTTTCCCCAACCCCCCCCCCCTCCTTCCCTATCCCTTCTCCCACCGCTTTGGCGGGGCAAGAAGGGGGGACACACGGTGTTTGGGGGGAAACCGGGGCTGTTTCCCCCCCCCCCCCCGCCTCCTCCCAGCCCCCGGGGGGTGGAGCGCGCCGAGGGAGAGGAGGGGCCTGGGATTCCCGGAGAGAAGCTCCGTTGGCGGAGGGACCCCCCCCGGCTCCTTCCTCGTCCCCCCCAGCCCCCCCGGAGGTTTTAGGGGGAGAAGCTCGTTTTGTGTGCGGGGGGAAGGGCTGGGGAGGCGCCCTCCCTCCTCCGGGGATGGGGGGGCTTGTCCTTCCCTTTCCGTCCCCCCCCCCCCCTGTCCTTTTGGGTTCTGCCTTGCCCCCCCACTGGCACGGGTGGGGTTTCTGCAGGAGGACGAAATGAGCTCGAAAGGGCCGCTTTTTGGTTCATTTGGGCTGCTTTTTGTTAATCGGGGCTGCTTTTTGTTAATCGGGCTAACCCTGGCGGCCGCTCTCCTTCAGCGCCATTGGGGGGGGGTGCTTAGCTAACACCCCCCCATCCCCTTGCCCCCCCATATTTGTGTATGTCCCTCTCCTCTTCCTCCCCAAAATCACAACCAGGGGGTGAGTCAGTGCCCGGGCCCTCCTTGTTGCCCCGTCCCCCCATTACCCGCCATGGGGAGAGGTTTGGGGAGCAGCAGGAAGGGCAGCCCGAGCCCTCCCCATGGCCGCCGATGCGGGAAACCTCCCGGGCACCAGCACAGGCCTCCATTGTGCGCGGCCTCCATCCCTCTCCTTCTCCCTCTCTCGAGGATGGGATATTTTGGGGGGAAGGGGGGGGACATGCCCCTTGCTTTGCCCCTTCCCCAGCGCCACCTGCGAGGCCGAGCCGTGGGCTACGTCCGTGCGCGCTCCGCTGTTTTCCTTGGAGCTGCTCCTCCTCTTCCCCTTGCAGCGGCCGCCGTTTTGCTCGCCAGGCTCTCCCAAATTCCCATGCCGCGGACATGGGAGGGCCCCGGGCGGGACGGAGGCCGCTGCAGGGGGGATATATGGAGGAAAAGGGGCTTGTTGCTCCCTGTCTGCGTCTCTATTATCGCTCTGCTCGGTGCCTCTGCCCTCCTGCCACATAGGGAGACCGCGGGGCGCATGGCGCATGCGCCGCAGCGCCCATAGAAACTTCCTGCTGCCGGAGAATCCCGGCTCTGCGCTTTTCCTCTCGGCTTGTCCTTAGAGTTTTCCATGCAAACCACACCTCCCTTCCCCATCAAACCTATACCGTGCGTTTTTTCCCACAAATTGGGATGTAGGGCCTTCCTCTTTTAAAGGAAGTTATTTTTTCGCCAAGTGCAAACATCCTCTCTGTGAGTTTGCAGTAGCCGCTGCTAAAGTAGAATCACATAACGAGACAGTAAGTTTAATTAATCTTATGTTGTCAGATTAATGCAAAGATTGTTGGTGATCCCCCGGCTTCTAAAAATAACATTAACTTTCTTAAATATATATGTGTATTTTCAACTCTGCAGGACTCCCCTGCCTCGTGCATTATGTGCCTTTACGTAACCTTTACATACTTTTACCTTGTTAGAACAGGCAGTGTTTTGTTAAACTGTCACAAAACTTAGGAGTAAAAGCCATGAATGTGCCTCAAAGAACTTGAGTTTTTAATGAAAGTACTTCTTTTAAAATCATGTCTGTAAAGAAAACTCATGCCAAGTGTGTGTCCCTGAATGTAAATGAATATATAAGAGACTAATTTTTCCGGGTGAATTGTGGAATAAATTAAAGTCTAAAGTGAGCTAGTGACTTGTGTTTTAAGTATGTGGAACTTGTGCGTTTGTTAAAAAGTTTCTGTTTTTTATAATCACCTTAGTTGTGCAATTACACTTATCAATTATAACCATTTATCAATTATAAGAGATAATTGGTTTATAAAAAGCCTTCTGTTGACTTGCATCATGGAGTTGTGGTTATGGATTGCTGTAATATTTGATTTTTATTTATTTATTTTAAAAACTTTTCTATATTTCCCCCTTATTTTAGAGGGGGATGGAAGGGAATCAGGTTGTGTTCATTGCTTTAGGACAGGATGCAGAAGTTGGAGCAGATTTCTAGCTTCTGGAAACACAATCTCTAAACTCCTTGAGATTTTGCATGTGTTTTGGTGCAGTTATAAAGAATATTTGCTTGCAGTTCTCTTGGAAGAGAATGTGTGGAGGTGAAAAACTAAGATTTAGGTGATCCTTAAAGCTTTGTGCGATGACTTCTGTGATAGTGTGGGATTATTTTGTTGATTTTCTCTGGTAAAACTAACGCATTGAACTTGGTTTGTGTTGCTCTTAGCTCTTACCTAGAGTATTTTGTGCTTTTGGAAAAACTATTGCAATGATTTGGTTTCTCCGTATGACTTGATTTCTCCAATTATTTAAATTAGCCCTCCAAATGTTTCTTCTAAAAGTTTAAGTTGTTAAACAGCTTGAGTGAAAACTGAAGTGTTTTTTTTTTTTTGTCTGAATTTCTATTTGCCAGCTGTCTGTAGCTTTATTTGGATAGCAGGAGAGATTTGGATTTGTTACGTGCAGTCAGTTTTGCTTTGGATGTTGGCACTCCTTGACTGTGAATTTGCATTGACAGTGATATGTAACAAAATCGAAGCATATTGGTACAGAATTAGGAAGTGTTTTCCCTCCCCAACTTCTGTGAATCTGAACCAAGATTTGAATCTAATCTGTCAGGTGTCTCCTTTGAGAACTTGTCTGCAGATGAAATTTGCAGGAAGAAACTTGATAATTTGGGGTTTATATTGATTGGCATCAAGACCATCTTAGGAGTCAAAGGTTTATAAGTTTCCTTTTAAACTGATTGTCATAGAGCAACTTTCTCTTATGGAGAGCAATGCCAAATGGATGCAGAGCACTCGTGGACACCTAGGAAGTATCAGATGTTTCTTGGAGTGTTTTTACAACTGTGGGTACCAGGATATGGTCTTGCCTTTAAGTGGTCAAACCACTTTGCAAGGAGTACTTTGATATTTAGTTGATAATGTGTTTGAATAGCAAAAAGTAAATGCGTGGTTTTGATTTCACTGCTCATTATTGGATGGTTTTAAAGAGAATAGAGGGATAAGCTGGTTGCCATAGGAAAAAAGATCCTGCTTTTTAGGAAGACTGTACAATAAAATAGTTGAACTTCTGCTGGTGGCTCATTTGAAAGCAGCAGCTATTCAAAGTAATGAGACCCATCGTCATCTGGTGAATAATTCTCTTTATTGCTGTGAATAATAATCTTGCCTCTAAGAAGGCTCATCCTCAGTGTAAAATATGGTGACTTGGACTGCAACCATGACAGTCTTAAGCTACTTTGGAAAGGAAGAAAGTCGAGCATCTCTTTAGATTGCTATAATATTAGAAGCTGATAAAATTTGTCAGCTGATATGCCTCAATGTAAATAGTTTCTCTTGGGATTTATTAAAAAGTAACCCAATAAACCCATGATTTTAACTGGGATGTATTAGAAGGGCTTAAAGAAATCATTAAAAATGTAATTAACCCTGGTATTACTTAACTTGTAGATGCAAAATTAAGGTAGGAGTACGACTCATGCTAAGGAGTGCCACAGAACATGATCTCTGTTGCATCTGCTTCTTTCCAGTGTCAAAATTGTGCAGATTGGTACAAACCATCACACGTGTTGTCCTCCTTGCCCTAGCAGACATGTGCTGTATTATTTTATTAAGGTTTTTCCACTCCTAGCAGAAAAGCGTCGCATGTTTAAATGTATATGATGAAGGGCAGCAAAAGCTTGGTCTATATTTAGTGCTGTGTTTAAGGAACCAAGGTCTCAAATTGCCTCCTCCTTTGTGTTTGTAAATAGCTAGAGAATCGGTATAAGTGGTAATTAAGCACTTGGGCTCTTGTCAATGAAAATATTAGCAGAACGCGAGCTCCGCGGCAGAGAGCTAATTTTACACATGGCTACCCCAAACACTGGCGCCTTTGCCAGGTTCCTGGGCTCGTGAATGGGAGAACCTCTCACCGAGGTGAATGGTGGGCTCCGAAGTGCATTAAACTGTGTCAATTCATCATTTTTTTTCTACAAGCTTTTCAGAGTAGCACAGGATTTGATTTGGACTTGATGGAAACGCCAACAAGTGCGCACACTTTGCACGTTCCCTTGCCAAAGTAGTGACCTAAAGGTGCCTGTGAGAATGGCAAGGGTGTTTTTGCAGTGTGTGGGCCTCCAAGCTGAGGGGATTCTGCTGCCTTCTCACCTGAGCTTGAACTTCTCTGTCTCTCTTGACTCCTGACAGATTGACCCAGCCTTGAAGTTTGGCTCTTAATTACTGCGTGAATGGGCTTTGTTTGGAATTTGGTAATAAAAACTCTCCTAGCTTGTTGGCACAGTATAATTAGGCACAGATGCTTGATAGGATGCTTGATAGGAGAAATCACTCTTCTCGCCTTTCTCCTTTCTATCTTTAATGAGAACTGAGGTTAGAGGCAGATGGATTGTGGAACACCTGTGCAATCCATTTACAGCTTTTCTTTCCTTTTTTCTCTGCATTATGGTGCTTAAAATTCCTTTTCTTGGAGCTACCAAGCTTCACAAGCAGCTTCTTGATAAGCTTCTTTCATTTTCCTGAATTTTCTAAGCACTTAACATCTTCTTTTCAAAGGAATTCAGGTGCTGAAGTCATTTCTTTCAGTGGCTTGTCTGTCAGGGTTTTTATTGTCACCTGTTGTCATTTCAGTATTGCCAAGCTGGGAGGCTTTCCAGCCTTAATTTAAGGGTTCTCCAGGAGGAAATCCAACGTCTGCTTAGTTGTTGATAGCTGCAGAAGCTAAGTAGCTTCTGAAAACAGAGTTTTATAGAGTTTCATACTTGGCATTAGCTATCTTTTTAAGAAGAGGAGAGCAAAGCAGAGTTTTCACCGAATAGTGGAGAATCGCAGAATAATTAAGGTAGGAAGGGAGCTCTAGAGATCATCTAGTCCAACCCGCCTGCTCCAGAAGGGAAAGCCAGAGCACAGGGCACCTGATCAGAGTCAGGCGGGTTGGGAAGATTTCTACAGGAGACTCCCCAGGCTCCCTGGGCAGCCTGTGCCAGGGCTCTGGCACCCTCACAGTGAAGAAATTCTGCCTCACATGGAGGAGGAAATGGAGATGGAGCTCCCTGGGTTTCAACTTGCACCCGTTACCCCTTGTCCTATCACTGACTACCAATGAGAAGAACTTGGCCCTTTCCTCCCAGGGTTCTCCCCTCAGAGTATGATGAATATATTGATAAATATTTTGAATATATTCAATGATGAATATATTGAATGATAAAGAGTGGTGCTCTCTAGAAATTATTTTAACTTCATCATCTCTCGCTGGACGATGCCGAACCCAAGTAACAGAGCAGCTTCTTTCCTCCATGATGATGATTGGAATACATGGATATATTCAGCACCTCAGGCATATCTGGACAGCAGGACGAGCGTGTCCTCCACGGTGTCTTTGCTGTGCTCCTTTGGGCTCAAGGTCACTGTGATCCAGCAGTGTCCCCTGCTCCAGGCAGGCTCCAGGGATTGTCTGTCCTAGAGCCACTTCTCTTGCGCTGGTGCCTCCGGACTTGGAAAGAACCGACTGCTTTAGCTGTGGAGTTCAATAAAATCTTCCCTGTGCAACTTGATTGCAAATGTCAAAATCGATATATGAAATATAATAAAACTTATACAAAGATGTACGTATTTTTCCTGTTTTGGGAAAAGAGCATTTTATGTCCTGGTGTAGAACAGGATGTCCCTCTGTCTGTAAGTCTCTTCTTCCCAGCTTCTCTCACACTACCAGTCTTTTTTTTCACTCCCCCCTCCAAATAAATGGGGGAGCTTTTCTTTGCCTCAGTTTCCTACAAAGCATGGTAAATACTTTAGCATTAGCAAGCATTTCTAGTAACCTCTAGAATTTCTTCTAGATGCACTTCAGCCCTGTTCTGCATAATCTTGACAGTAACTTCTTTTCCCCAGGAGCCAAACAAATCTCTTAAAGCTCAAGCTGTGGTAGAAATTGTGACCTGTTGATGTCTATAACAGTCAAAGGAAAAAATTTCTCAAAGCAAGACATGATTTTTAAAGATATCAGTATTTCAAATTTCTTTCTGTTATGGTTGGTTAAATCTCACAGTATGCTTGAATAAAAGCACTGCTTACCATAGAACTTGCAGGTTCATTTGCTGCTTGAAGAGCAGGTGAGCAAGCCAGGCTTCTCCCCACGTCCCCAGTCCTGGCCTTGCAAATCTTTCTCCCTCTTGGAAAAGAGCAGTTGCCATCTGGAGATCCTGCTGCATTTTGGGTGTCTTAATCACTACCATTTTCCAGTCAGAACAGTCAGTTTTAGTTGGCAGAGGCCTCAAGCAGCAGTATGCCAAGTGAACCTGCTTAAACAAAACTCGTAAGTAACCACTTGATTTCCTCTTTTGTCCCTCTGGTCCTGCCCTGTCTGTTTTCCAAGTCATCTCCAGCTATCCAGCAGCACAAGCACCAGTGCACGTTCTTTGCTTGTTATTAATATTTATATATAATAGTATTAATAACTACTGGGGTTAGAGTGATTTGCCCCAAGGAAACTGGTGGTTCACAAAGCCTGATGAATCAGTGAATGACAGAAATGACAGAAATGCAGAAACCTTTGATCCCAGAGCTTGCAACAGTGTCTTCTGCTTGTTATGCAGACCCTACTGCAAGAAGGCATCTAAGGTAGAGAATTGTGTGCAGCAAGATGCAGTTTTGAATGTCTGCCTGCAGTGCTGTGTCACTGTAAAGGAGCTGGCTTTAGCTGGCGTAAGGTGTCAATGTGAATGCATCACTTGGCAAAAGATCCTTCCACTGTGGCAAAAAAATCCATTGAAGTGAGTGTGTTTAGAGGAATTCCATAATAACAAGCAACATTCGCTGACCTGCTAAGTGCAAAATAGGTAGAAGGTTTGAAAGGGTAGCCAGGGGAGTGTGTTAAGAAAAATAGATAAAATGAGTCTAATATTTTGGAAGAGGCAACCTTTATAAGCAGGGAGAGGAGGGACTAGTCACAGGTCAATGAATAAAATTGTTGATTTTGGCATAGATGCTGCTAGTAATGGACTCTCGCCTGTCTGTCCTCTCTCCTGTGCAAGGAGCTGGAACAGGGCTGCTCAAAATGTGGGAATCTTAACCTTCCTGGATAATAATTCTAGCTGCCAGTAGAAAGGAGGGAGCTAGGAAGTCTTAGGTGACTTCGGAGAGCAAATGGGCAAAATTGGGCCTTTTTATCCTAAAAAAGGGCAGAATGTGGAAACCACTGGATATTGAAGATCTCTGGCTTTAGGTACAGTAATTAAAGGAGGGAAAGTTTTTTATGATATATATAATCCCCAAGTGCTTAAAATTAGCTAGTAACAACTCAAAAGAGATTCTAGGGAGCCTGGTGGTAAATGAGAGAAAGAGCCCCAGTGAATGTGCAGCTGGAAATTAAAAGCCAACAAAATACTAAGTAGTATGAAGAATGGGTTGAGGCTCATACCTAAAACATGGGAGATATGTAAGTTGCTTTGTTTGCCTTCATCCTGGTTTTGGGGCTTAACTATGGCTAAAAGATACCGACTAAAGTAGACTGAAGGGTGGTTGTATTGAATGTGTCCCCACTTAAAAAAATAAAAGATTTTAACTAAAAGGAAGAGTCTTAAAAGTATACAAAATAAGGCTCTTAAAGGTGTATTCTTCCATTTTCAAATCAGAAAAAATGATAATTGAATTGAAATTTTAAAATAATTCAAATTTAGGTGTTATTCACCTAATGCATAATTGATTGCTGCAAATTATTCCTGAGGCCAGAACTCAGGGAGATGTAGGTAACAAATATCAGGTGGTGGTAAATACGCTTAAAACAAGACCAGGAAGATGAAGTTTCTTGCTTCCCAATTCAGCCAGTCTCAAATTTAAATAGAGGATTTAAAGATAATCTGGGGTAGCTAATTTTGTAAGTGCAGTGGTGGGGGGTTTCATTTACCCGTGCTCCGATGCGACAGATGGTGGTCGCTGCCCAGATCAGAGCACGGGGTTATGTGAGCTGTAGTTCTGAGGTGTTGCATCGTTTTATGTCTCAAATGCTGTCCTTACTACTAAGGAAGGGTCTGCTGATGACGAAAGATTTTTAAGAAACTTTATAAGAAGGAACTTTGAGGAAGAACTTCTTGACTGTGAGGGTGACAGAGCCCTGGAACAGGCTGCCCAGGGAGGTTGTGGAGTCCCCTTCTTTGGAGATCTTCCAAACCCGCCTGGATGCCGCCCTGTGCCACATGTTCTAGGTGTCCCTGCTTGAGCAGGAAGGTTGGACTGGATGATCTCTAGAGGTCCCTTCCAACCTTGTTGATTCTGTGACTCTCTATTTTCAGGAAAGCTCAGAGGGAAGGTTCGGGCACATCTTACACTGAGATATTTTTTTTCCAGGAGTCTGGCTTTTCTCCACTCCACGTGACATCTACACGTGCTAGTTGAGGGTTGCTTCTCCAATGCTAGTCTCAAGCAAGGTCCACATGATAGCTAGAAATTCAGTGTTCCCTCAAGTATTACCACCCTCTTCTTTCTTGCTCATATTGTCTTCTTAAGAGGAGGTTGGTGTCAACCAAGCCCGGCTTACGGCACTGTCAGCCTCAAATCTGGCAACCTCATCTGTGGCTTTGGGTCTTCCTAAACAGAGAGCAGATACCAAGCCCAAAGCTAATGGTCTTGGTTACCCTTATAAAGATACAGCAGCCAGAGTTATAACCATGTCTTGCAATTAAAGAGTTACATGAACTGGAGTAGAGACATTAATAGTTTTAACAGGTCAAAACATGAGGTTGCCGTGGAAGTTTTTACTCCCGATCCCTGTATTTCAAGGCATGAGATATCTATAACTCCTAATTTGTGCTGCTCTTCAGCTGTTAGTTGACATAAGTAGTTTCCTTTGAAGGAAGTCAGTCCAAAGCTGCACACAGATTTCCTTATTTCTGAATAGCAGTTTTGTCAAGAAATTGTCGTGAGTAGTTTTGCTTCTTAAATTTCCATTCTCATTTGCTCTCCAGGTTTCTTAAGCAATAGGAAAAAAAAGTTAGTCTTTGTAAAACAATTTGAAAGTAGCCTCAAGTTCTGTGGTAATTGGATTAATTTGTAAAATTTTAGACTTGTGAACACAAATTCATTTGTAGAATTACTTCCTAATTGTACGGTGCCTCCCTTCATAGAAAACATTGTAAACTGCTACAAATGTGCTCTTTTATGACTAATTTGCCCCAATTCCTGGAATATTATTCCTTTTTTTTTCTGTATCTTGACTAGTTCTTAATATTTTAAAGATTGGACTTGAACTGCCATTTTCCGTGCTGGTAAGTTAATGAACTGGCATTACCTTGGAGCAGAGCAAACAGACCCTGACTTGCAGCTGACAGTCAAATATGCTCTGAATTGCAGAATGACTTGCATAGTTTTTGTCATTGAAGTTTGCCTATGTGAATTATGATTTTTAAAAACAATCTCATACCATAATAGATGTAATACCACTGTTTGTATTCGATGTTTACTTAGTAATTGTTTTTCTTTATAAGAATCTGTTACTCTAGAATCTTTTGCAAATATCGAATTTAAATTTTCATAGCAGGGATATGTTTTAGAGCCCCATTTTAGTACCCTCTTTAATTTCAAAATGTAAAATATGTTTTGTATCAGGTGATCTAAAGCTATAGGACTAGCTTTTCTAGAAGATCTTGGCACTTACAAAGATACTGCCAAGAAGCAATTTACCTGTTAATACCCTTCTAAAAAGTTATTATATAAATGAAAAATAAAATGATATGAGTTTGAGAAGTGAGTTTTTATTCACCCTGCTATGACTTTCTTAATGTCATCTATTTATTCAGATGGGAGAGAAACGGGATAAAATGTTGTGGGTTTGTGGTGCAATCACCATCCATCTTCAATTAAAGCCAGAGAAAGCTTTGAGCCAGCACCTGAGCCCTCTAGCAACGTTGTCACCAGAATGGTATTTCTAGTAATTAAACAGAGTAAGAAAGAAAATACCTTTACATTTGTCCTTGTTTCATGCAATAAGCTAAAAACCCAAAGATCTACAGCCTAATGGAGCACATGAAGAGAAGCTTCTTACATTTTTTTGCGTGAATTAATAGGGCTCTAACCCTTTTTAAATACTGATGTGTGCAGTTCTGTCTTTGTATATTGAATCTTGATTTTCATTTACTCCACTGCGCTGAGGATACTATTAATTTGGTTTAATAATGTAAGATATATCCTCTTTCCCTCCAGTTTAAATGCTGCCATGCTTGGAGAATTCTTTTTGTCTGTCAGACATGTCTGTGCACTCAGAAACCCTAAGAGCTAAGGCTGGGTCTGCAGTTGTAATTCTGTGTCTAAAGTGAGACCCAGGAGTTTAGGTAACTATTCAAGTTACCTAAGAAGAAGGTGGAAGTTTACCACACAGTGCATATATATGTTGTATTTTGTATAGGTAGATTTTCACCACAATAACGTGCCACTCTGCAACAGATTTAATCTCACCAGATGTAGTGAGTGTGGTTCATCTGACCAAAGATCTGCTTCAGTATGAGCAACTCTTCCCTCCAAGTGCCTATTTCTTTCTCCATGAGCTATATATGGAATATAGAGAACTAGCTCAAATGCAGATATCTACATTTCATCAGGTGAATCCTGCTCTGCTGCTTCCGTTTCCCAGATTCCAATGGCAAAACATCTAAGAAATTTTAGACCTAGAGGTAGAGACTAAAACTCCGGCTCCGTTTCTCCAGGGGGAAGTTGCGTGTCCTTGTTTTGCTTGTCCTCTTTCCGGCCCCTTGAGCGTCACATTTTGTTCTGTGCAGTAGCGCAGCTGCACCAAGAGCGATTCCTGCCCTGCCTGCTTGTTTGCCTCGAAGCTGGGTCACCATCCTGGGACTGGGAGGAGTAATTTTGAACTTCCTTAGGTAGCAGCAAACGTCACCATCTCAGCCTCTCGTTCCCGTGTCCTTCTTGACAAGGATGAACAAGTCTCCAACTCTACCTAAGAGCCAGCAGGTGCCTTGGACAAGGAGGTCAGGGATGCACATTCCCACTTTATGCAGTTATTGAACTTTCCAGAGGGAGGTTGTGTTTCCAGACATCTCTCTTCACTCTTCCTATTAAGAATCATGTCTGGCCAACCTACTGTGAGTCTTTTCCCAGAGAATCTAACTCAACTTGTGCTTTTCTTAGGACATCTTTATGAATCCACCCATAACTTGTGCCTCTGGTGCCGCTTGCCTTAGTTGGCTGATTTGGGGTAAATTCGGATAAATGCTAATAGAATGGAAATGTGCTTTAGCTCATCTTATAACAGTTCTTCTTTTGTGATGCTTATGTAGCCAGGATGAAAGATCTCTCTGCTGCTCCCTCTTGTATAGGCTGCGATCCCAGTAGTTTCAGAGAGAAAAGTTGTTGCTTTTACCTGAATTAAGTATCAGCAATTCAAGTGGTTTTGATTTTACATATCTGAGATGCCTGTTGGGTTTGCCAGAAGTGACTCAAGGATCATCAGTGGCAATTTGTGGCAGTTTTTAATGGCTAGTTTGGGACCTGCTTTTCAGTGCCATGCACTTGTTCTTACCCCATTGCCAGATTCTTCTCACTAGAGTTTGATATATCTACAGTTTGTGGAATTGTGCCCGTGTTGTATACAATAAATTTTTCTGAAATCATAAATTGGGCCTTTATTTGCTGTCTTTCCTTTCCTGGGTTATTTTCAGTTTCAAAAATAAATCATGTGCTATTTTTACCTACATTGTTTTTCTCAATATTCTTTTTTCCTTTCTCTCCATTTTATTCCTTGAACAGTACAACATGTTTTCCTTCCTAAATCTTCAATTTATTCATATATAAATTGAATTCTTACCATTTCAACTGAAGCTTAATATATGAGCTTTTTCAAAAAGAAATACTAAGATGAAAATGAAACATAGGAGACCTATTGTAAAATTGATATTTTAACTGCTAAAGGGCTACTGAAAAACAATTAAACTTTTGTAGGGATTTTATTTAGATTAATTTGATCTCTGGTGTTAATTCCAGCCATGATTTGGTGATTGTTGAGTCTTATTCTTGAGTTTCTTGCAGAGTTATGCTGATGACAACACATATGGGCTCCTTGCTATGAGCTTTTGGTGTGGTGGGAATTTAATTGGCAGGAATGTGGACATCAGGGGACACAAACATCCTCATCAGGTTGATTTTGGGGCAGTCGGAGAAGGTAGAGTGAAAAGACAGCAGAAGAAAGAGGGCTTAATAAATTGGACAAGTGGGTCATAGATTGCAAATGTGTGAAGAAGTCACATAGCTAGAATAGAATTTAAAGTTGCAGCTAGGATGGATGGAGCGAAGTCAGATGGGGCTCTGACAACAAGATCTTGTAGGTTGGTGACATAAGAAAAGAACAGAATTAGGGGGAAAGGGTAGAGCTTCCAATCCCAGCTCCAAGCACGTTCACCTGGGTTGCAATTTATTGGTAAGCAGCAGGGAAGGAGGTGCTGTCCTAGGGTCTCAGCATAGAAGGGATAAACAGTAGGATAAAAATACCACTCTTTTTGAATAATATTAGAATGGAAAGTGTTCTGAATGGCCTAGGCCAGCTGAGTGCTTTGTGATAGGTATTTGTAAAGAAAAACCTAATAAAGGTGCTCAGATATTTGTATGAAAATAGTTCAGCTGTTGAATGTCGAGATTTCAGAGTACTCGGCCAGAATCATAGTGCCATTTAAATACAAGCGTGTGGTTTTCTGCTTGTTTGTTTATTTGTTTTTTATGCCTGCCAAGAGCTTTCTAGGAGCAGGATTTAGAAATGTTATTTGATGACTTGTTCTTTCTCTTTGGTTCCTCCGCTTGATCACAGCCCATCTGATGACTCTGCTTCCCAAGTGAAAATAAAGAGCAGTTAAATTTTCCTTTCTGTTTTCCTGCTTTCTGTGCAGTCTTTTCCTTTTGTGGGCACACAACTTGGAAGCAGGATGATAACAAAGTGACTCAGGAGAAGGGATATTTAGATAGTTCTTTGAAACAGAAACTGCTGCTTTTCCTTGTGCTTGGAAACCAAGAGTCAAATACAAAAAGGAGTCGAATGCCTCAAATGTCTTTAATGCCAGCAGGTTGCACGTACATAAGCATCCCTTTTGGCACTGCAGGTGTTTTTCAGGTCACTATTTTGGCTAGTTCAAACTAGAGATCTGTGTAATGTTACCCGAGGTGGATACGTGGTTGCCCTTCTCTTGGACACGCTTGCACCCTTCATACAAGGCCCTGCTTGAAGCCTTGTCTGCAAAGAGTAAGTTCACCCTAAAACTTTGCATGGAGTGTCATGCAGAGTAACTAACACACACGTTTTCTACTCCGCTTTACTGTGAGCTACCTTCATTTGTTGAAAAAATGGGCAAGAAGGAGTCTATTAATGATCTCAATGCTCTCAGCTTTGCTCCTGCTCCAGCCTGGCATTACTTGGTCATGGAGTCATGCTATGAAGATGTAATTTTGTCAAGGGAGAAAGACCACACAAAAAAGAGGCAGCCTTTTAACGGAAATATTTACTCCGTGTATCGTAATGAGCAGCTCTGTTTTTCGCTTGCCAAGAGGGGTTAGCCCGGGAAAAGGTTTAACTAGTAAAACTGGGAAGACCAGTTTGAGCCCGTGAAGCGTGAAAGCCGCCCGCAGTCTTTGCATCCCAAACGTCGCTTCTCCTTCCCTTCCCCCTCGCTGAGCGTGTCTGGGGTTGAATGTGGAGCTACTGGAGAGAGTCCAGCGCGAAGGTGACCAGGGGCCTGGAACATCTGCCCTGTGAGCAAAGGCTGAGAGAGCTGGGCCTGCTCAGCCTGGAGAAGAGAAGGCTGAGGGGGGACCTCATCAGTGTCTATAAATACCTCAAGGGACGCAGTGAGGAGGAGGGGGTGGCCTCTTTGCAGTGGTGGACAGTGATAGGACTAATCGACCACAAATTTAAGCACCAAAGGTCCCAAAGGAACTTGAGGAAAAATTTCTTGACAGTGAGAGTGACAGAGCCCTGGAACAGGCTGCCCAGAGAGGTGGTGGAGTCTCCTTCTCTGGAGATCTCCCAAATCTGCCTGGTCGCCCTCCTGTGCCACGTGCTCAAGGTGACCCTTCATGTGCAGGGGTTTGGACTAGGTGACCTCTAAAGGTCCCTTCCAACCCTAAGAATTCCATGGTTCTATGAATGTGTTTTTCCCTTCATCTTGGAGGGAAGGAGAGGCCGTAGAGTCTTTGGAACCTTCCAATCCCAGCCACCGTTATCCTGGTTATCCTTTGCCGTTTCCAGCGCTCCGAGTCTCTGAAACAAAGGTTTTTATTTGAAAACATTTCCATGATAACAAACTTCCCCCTGTATTCCCTCCAGAGCTTTGTGCATCGTCTCCATTTTCTGCTTTCCACCTCTGTTTCTTGAAGTTCTGGTTTGAATGGGTTCGGCTGTGAGTGTTTTAAATTTTGCTGGGAACATAAGTAGAGGTGAAATGAGATGTAAGGTTATATGGGACTTTGTTAAGAGTCATCCAGGTCACCTGCATCCAGGTATTTGATCCACAATTATGCTTGAAAAAATAAATTTTTGAATAGTTAGCAATGGCACATAGTGTAATTATTCTATATTCTTTAAAACAGATGCTGCTTCTTCTAAAAAAATGGTTTTCAAATCCTTAGTAGCCCTGGGGATTTCTCTACCTCTTAAGTGTTGAGCTATGCCTTGTGACTTGAAAGCTACTATAAAACTTCTTTTTATTTTTTTTTCTTTGAAATGACTATCCATTAATATGAAAGCTTGGAGATCTTGTTGAGATTTACTTGTTTGGCCTGTGTTCCATTACACCCTTGGCCAAAGCCTTGCAAAGAACGACTGTTACCTTGGAGTAGTTGAGGTTGGAAGGGACCTCTGGAGTTCACCTTGTTCTCCCCTGCTCAAGCAGGGTCCACCAGAGTGGGTTGCCTGGGACCGTATCCAAAGCAAGAATATGTAAAAAGGAATATTTAAATATTTATTGGTCCTTCCATCACACAAAACTCTGAGCCAAAGCAAAATTAGCACATTTTGGGTTAGCGTGTGAGTCCTTAAAATGTGTATTGTTGATCCCTCTTGTATTGTACAGAAGAGATGATATTTCACTGTTGTGATTTAAAAAATTACTAATTGCATCTTGTGCTAAACTCACTAATATTATAAGTAGGGCTTGAGGAACATTGTAAATATGATAATTATTGATATAACTTCAACAAATTCTTGCCAAGAATTCTCTGTACATTGTGGACAAAAGTAGGTTGATGGAAAGTTAATTGAATTGCAGATTCAGTGTGCTGTTGAGGCTATATAGTTTATACAGGTTTTTAAAACTTTATATAGTTTTATATATAGCTGTTGAGGAAATATAGTTGAGTTTATGGGAGAAATGCCATTCCCTCCCCGGGGAATATTTGCAGGATGGATGGGTTTCCCATCACCCTTTACACTTCCTACCACCTCCTCCTTGAACTGCTGTTTTTTCTGCAAGCCAAGTGCGATCCATATAGTATTTCTGTTATTATTTTGGCTCAAAATTTCTTGCATTTATTTCATAGGCTTCTATTCCTGCTCTTTGGGCACCCTAGTTGGTGGGTCTGCGCTTGACACCCTCTCTATTTTCTGCCTGCAAATTGGCCTTTGGTCTTCTCCTTCCTGCCCATCTCCTTCCCTGGAAGGATGAAGATGTTTTGCTGTCCAGTGTCATGCGGTTTCTTGAAGCACTTTGTAGAGAAATGACAAACTCGCCTAAATACCTGCTCGTTAATAGCTGTGATACATGAAAAACATCTTGAGAAGGTCCTAAATAAAGGAGATGTGAACTATTTTGTGATGTTTCATTGTAAAAGCCCCTGCAGCAATTCAGCCTTGAGCTATTAGAAGTCTAAGACCTGAAATGTTGGAATTGCCCCTGAAACAGGAGAAATTTCAGCAGGTACAAGCGGAAATTAACCTGGATGTTGAGCAAGGATGTGCAAAAATGACTCTGCAGTTCTTGGATTGTGGACATACTCCACATCCTCCAATATTAACACTCTGACATGAGGTTTTTTCGGAGTGACTATGAATTTGGTTCTTCTAAATAAACCATCCAGGCTTCTATAAAAGAGGATTGCTGAAAAAAAATGCAGAACAAAAGCTTTGATCCATTAAGTTTCTGAATACTCTGGCTCAGTTCCACATAACACAAACACGGGCTGAAGTTTAATTGTGAGGGGGCTTTAATGGACTTGCTCATGTGTGTAAAGTGCTTTGTGCTTCATTTCATTCCCTGCAAGTGCTCAGCACCCAGCAGGATTAAGGTTTGCAGGCCCATTCCTTTTAAGGTACATTTGTTTGGAAAAACAAAATTGTGACGTGCACTATGAGGAAAATGGAGGAGAAGTCTTGGATTTCTTCAGTATCCCCAAAAAAAGAAAAAGGAAAAAGGAAATAATATAAAGGGAATAAAAGAATGGTTTTGAGTTGCTTGAGAATTATTTAGGTTTGGGTAAATCTGTTTATGGGCACCAGGCTGGTACTTCATATGTTTATGTATTAGATTGTGGTCTGTAAAACAGCAGTAATTTACAAAAAAAAAGAAAAAAGGCAATTGAAGCAAAGCTGATGTTTTCACCAAGCAGATTTTAGAGACAGGTTGTGTTTGTGTCGGTATAAAGGGATTTGTTTGAAAAGCAGGTATTCAATTAGGTGAGATCAAATTAAACATTAAAAAAAATCACATCATGGTTCCAAACTTGTGCAGAGGAGCAGAAAAAGTATATATTTTTCTATTGTATAATGACTGCTTTAGGGAAAAAATGCAGTCTCAGCAGTTTATCATATGTAAAGTATTAGCAGCAGAGCAGCGGAAAAATAATCATAACATTTTGGAGGGCTGATTTTTTAAATGTGTCACAGAGAAATGAAACAACATCACAAATAAAATTGGCAATGCAATTTTTAAGCGAGCAGTATAGAAATAAAAATGCAAAAAAAAAAAAACCAAACATTTCTTTGAGTTTTGCACAACAAATTCCAAGTGGGAAGGGACTCCTGGGGACAGCGCGTGGGAGGCTGCGGTCGCTGGCTCAGGTGGCTCCGTTAATAGTTCTTGGTCCCGGTTTTAGGTCGCACGCGCTGAAGCTTCCCTGTGTGCCGGTTTTCCCAGGTTTGCCGCTTGGTGGTGCCAGATGGGTTCCTAAATCATCCATGTGGAATACACTGAGGTGAAGCTGGGACCCGGGGCTGTGTGACAGGCTGCGAGTCCAACGTGCTTGGGAAGAAGCATCAGCTCCGGCTCCATTCAACAGGAGCTCAAGCCTCCCTCGCTCAACCCTCAAATCTGCAAAAATTGCTCTTCCCCCCTCATTACAAGCAGGAAAAATGGGTGGCAATGGTGCACTCAGGAGGGCAAAGCTTCTGGAATGTTTCTCTCGGTGTCCATGCGCCAAAAATAGCTGGGATTTGGAGATAGGCCAGGCCTGGTGCACAGGATGCCTTGGGATTTTCCGAGACAGCTGAAGGTGCTGCTCTCACTACAGTACGTGGCATTTCTGTGGTTTCTATAGGTGTCCAAGCGATGTCATTCCCGTGCAGTTGTTCTTTTAATGCTGCTGGGACTGCTGCGTATTTATTACTGGGGTGCACCCCCTTGAACGTAAGGGAGGGCACAGGAGGGCAAGCTTGTAAATCTAAACTGTAAAAGACCAATGTAAGTACTCCAGTTTTCCTTTCTTATGGAATGGTTCCTATACTGACTTAAAGTTACTACCTTTTATTAATACAACCCCATTTATACAGCATTTCCAAGTTGCCAGTCATTTGCATTGCAGTGTATTTATATCAGTCTTTCTAACATCTTTTTTTTCCTTCCTTCTCTCTCTCCCTCTGCAGTTCCAAAAGAATTGGTGGAGCTGCACCTGAAACTGATGAGAAAGATTGGGAAGTCCGTCACAGCAGACAGATGGGAGAAATACTTGATCAAGGTACAGTGCATGTGTCGTGTGGTTCTGCAGCACCGCAGCAGGAACGATGAGGCAGGAGCTGTTGTGTCAGCAGTCCCTGCTGGGAGTGACAGCCAGCCGTGGGCTGGGCTGTGGTCAATGCTCATGTGCTTTCATTGCATAAGAACCCAGCTTAACTTTTCTTGTTTTCAAAAGATTAAAACTTGAATCTTTTTTCAGAGGTTTCACACACAGATCTCTGCAAGTTGGCAGTATGTTTGGCATGTAAAAGAGCACGTGCCTTCCTCCTTGCTAGCAACATTTTTGGGGACATTTTTGAAAGCCTTGCATGTTGAAGCAGATTTCTTAGCTCACTAACAAGCTAAACTGAGCAAATTCGACATAGAAATTGCAAATTTGCATTGGTATGTCAAGTTTTTGAGTGTGATTTAATCATTAATATTACGGCAAGATTAATATTACTACAGGGACTGACCATACAGGAATTCTCTTCTGATGTGTTAAAAATATCACAGTGATTTATATTGACTTGCTCAGAATTGTACAGAAAGGAGGGAAATGTAATTATTTAAAAACAACTTAAAAATCAAAAAAAGCAGCATCCTATTGCTTTATTGTCATCTCATTGCTCTACTGGCAGAGATAATTCTATGCTGCTGTTTTAATTGTGGCTATACTTTTCTGGGCATCTTACATGCAAGTAGTTTTTAGGCTAAAGAAGTTGCAATGCTTTAGAAAATGTAAATAGGCAAATATTCAAAGTTAATAAGTTAGCCTTTCCCTTCTAGATATCCTGATTAATACCTTCTATTCAAAAAAAAAGAAAAAATGTCATGTTATTGTCATCTTGCTAAGAATATGTGGAAATACAGGCATTATGGCAATAGCAGCCTTGCATTAAATCTCACTCCTTAACTGAGTTCTGTAGATTTGGAAATATTAGAGTTGTAAAGCAATTATGATGATGCTTTGAAATAATACATACAATCATCTATATAGCATGTATGGCTTATGTATTACTAAGTACTGTGGTTATTGCCTTAAATTCCTTTATATACCTCAAGGCAAGATGAGGAATCACAATTCTGGTTGAACTTAGATAGCCTGGTGAAGGAGATGTATGAAAAGCAGGAAGCAGAGGAGGAAGCAACTTGAGAAGGGAATAGTCTGGAAGATCTTCCTTCAGCAAACATTTCAAGGACAGGGGAATAAGGAAAGCCTCCCACTATCCCCATTCACTATTCCCCTTAAGACAAAATAAGCAGGGATAGACTTGACTTCACCTACCGGACTCCAAAGCTAACTGGAAATTTCTTACAGCCTGTAGCTCAAAGGAATCACGAGGACAAAACAATTGAAATAAGACTAATGAGAGTCATTTAGAAAAACAGCACAAAGAGCACCAGAAAATGCCCCAAAACATGGGGAAAACTGCAAAGTTGGAGGAGATTTGAGAGTTCTTAGTGGATGTGTGTTGTAGTATTGGACATGCTCTTAGAAGACAGCGTTGACCTGTTTTTTCACTACTAGAAACTATTGATATGTTGGTGTTGGTAATGTTTGAATAATGCATCCTGGATGTGACCCATTTCTTTTACTACATGGGAGGGAAATAGGACATTCAAATTTCTACACTCCCCAAAATGTGTGTAGGTATGCATATATCAGTAAAATATACATTGCTAATATGTTTCCTTATATGCCAGATTTCTATAGGATGTGTCTCATCTGACTGCCCTGCTTAGGCAGGCATAAAATGCTTTCCCTGAGCAGGGACTGGTGTTTGGGCAGGTAAATTTGTGGCAGGAAGGTAACGTGGCCTTAGTGGTCCTGCCGACCACTCCCGAGCTTCCAGAAACCAGCTGTTCCTTCAAGAGGCAAGTTGTTGAGTGGTGAACATGTCCCCTCTGTGACGGCAGAGCTGACATTGCAGCAGAGCTTGAATCAATGAGATCTTTCTTTGAGGGCTATGACAACAGTTGTCTGTAAAAAGCAGGATCATCTGTTTTTTTTGTTGTCAAATGCAATCTTCTCCATTGGAGCAGATGTTTTGCCAGTTCTTAAGTCTCTTACGTACCCTTAACTGAGGGTTTTCATGTGCATCTGTTCCTAATGTTCAAAGTGAAGAAGGAGCAAAAGCAGAAGAACCTGGTCTAGTTCGTGGTGAGCAAGTGGCTCTCTTATTATGAGCCTTGGTTTTATCTAAGAGAAGTCTACAAACCCCATTGACTGGTCTGCATGATCTCTAGAGGTCCCTTCCAGCCTCAGCCATTCTGTGGCTCTGTGAAATTCCAATTTCTGATGGAGCTGAGACCAGCAGATGGGATCCAGAGCCTCCCTTTTGTGAGTAGTCCTGCACCTTTATTATCTCACCCTGGAGTGAGAGAGTGCAGGGATGAAAACCAGCAGGAATGATGACTTCCCAAAGGAAAACGCCAAATAGTTTTCTCCTATTCTAGATCCCTTAACTAGCCATTTGATTGTGCTTTAGGCTGGTGAAATTTAGGGTTATTCTGCTGCTCTTTCCAGGGAAAGCAGTTTTTAGACGTGGTTGACAGGCCTAGAAGCTTTACTTTTTATTTAACAGGAGCCCAGTAATAGGGAGACTACATTGTTGTGGTTGTACATCTGGCAGGATTTGGGTTCCTTGCAGACTAAAATGCAAGAGTACTTTGCTGATTTGGACAGTTATGAATTAACAGGGGCACTTCAAATACTCTTTTTTCATAATTCATGACTAATTTTTGTCCCATTTTAGTGGATATTCCCACTAGAATGGCTGCATCCGTTAGATGATCCCACTTCCGTGTCTCAATTTGATAAAACCTTGTGTTTTTGCTTACAACTCTTCTCTTGTTGTGAAAGTTCATGTTAAGCATTTAGAGTTGTTCAGGGAGAAGAGGAAATTGTTTCTACCCTGTGATTTTTTTGGAAATCCCACTGATTTTGTCCATCTTCTACTGCTACTTGTTTCACTTTATGTGTTTTCTTTACATATTGGTGGGGTTTAGTCTATTTATTTCTAGGAAATTTAAGTTGACTATTCTCACAATACTTGAAAATATTTATCAAATGGGCTGAAGTCTAAGATATTTAGCATTTCCAGAAGAATAATAATTCTACAACATGGAATGACTCAGTTCCATTTGCTCTCTGCAGTGCAGTTTGGAAGGCTTAGAGGCCCCAAGAGAGCCTGTAGGCCTATGTGGTAAGTGCTCCAAAGACCTATAATAAGAAAACACATCTACCCAGGGGAGCTTGTTTTCAAAACAGACCTCTAAGAAACCAAAATAGGAGATTTTGCACAGCAAAACAAGAACAGAAATTGCCTGTGTTACTCCCCAGTTTGTGATTGTGCTGCATCATTTAAGAGATCTGGAGAAGTTGGTGGTGATCAACCATCAACTTGATGTTTGCTGACCTGCCCTGGTTTACTTGGTATTTTTGTGGGAGGTTTTTGGGCTTTCAGTACTTTAAGACATCATTTATAATCATTACTGCAGTAAGATACTATTAATATGTAACTGTTTAGGCTTGGTTTTATCCACTAACCCTAATTATCTTAATATTCTGTTTATATGACAGATATGCCAAGAATTCAACAGCACTTGGGCTTGGGAGATGGAAAAAAAAGGATACTTAGAAATGAGTGTTGAATGCAAACTGGGAATTCTGAAGGTATGCGTCCATAAGTCAATTTTTAACTACCTACAAAATTGTTCCTGTTTTTAGTGGTTTATATCAGTATATATTTGTCTGTGGAGTGCACTTAAAATGTTTATTAGCTTGCAATTAAATGCACTAATGTGAAGTTCACAGACAAAGATTGAACTTCATCTGTTTGATCCTTGGGAAATTCAGAAGGGTTGGTTTCAACTTCTGTATATTCTCTATGTGTTTTATTGTAGAATGAGATCACCCATATTTTGTAAAAAAATTTAAAAAATATATATAATATATATATTTTAAACCACCTGAAGAGTGGTTTAAAAAGAAGTTTCAAGTTATACCGAAAAGGAAATGAGCTGATATTGTTATTTCTGTTTAGAATTTAATATTTTAAGTCTTCCAACTTTCTGATTTCTTTCAGTATCTCTGTGAATGTCAGTTTGATGACAATCTAAAGTTCAAGAATATTATTAACGAGGAGGATGCCGACGCAATGCGTCTTCAGCCCATCGGGCGAGACAAGGATGGCCTCATGTATTGGTACCAGTTGGACCAAGAACATAATGTCAGGATGTACATAGAAGAACAGGATGACCAGGACGGATCCACCTGGAAGTGCATTGTTAGGTATTCCATTTTTTTCTCCTTGGTTTCTATTTGCCATAAGGTGGTTATTTATGCCCTGGGGTTCAGAAATTGCTGTCAGTAACTCTCCATTTTTCACAGAGTAGAATTACAGACAAGGGTGTTTTCTGTATTCAAATGTATATGTTAGTGAAAGAATGTGGCTCGTTCTAATTAAGGGGACAAACGTCTCACTGATTTGTCAATAATAGACCGTGTGCATTTTTTTTTCTGCTCTATGAAGCTACAATTTGTAGCTCAACAGAGGAATCTCTTGAGGACAGTTGGTCCATGCTACTTGACAGTCATCAGTGGACAGTTTGTACTTAGAGAAAGACATTGCAGTTTTAACCTCATGAAACTGCAAAACGGTTTACAGTCCATGTCAGCAGGCACTAAAACCCTTCTGCAGTAGAAGCTGGCTGGAGATGGTGCCATGGTGCAAGATGTTGATGCAGACTAAGGTACGTGTGACACTGCCCTTGCGTCTTGGTTGCCCTTTGCAGTTTGCTGTGATAATGTTTTCATGTTAGGCTCAAAGTTATGTTTTGTGTGATTCTTGCTTTATATATCTTGGTTTTCACTTTCCTATTTATGCAAAATATATGTGGGATCTTTCTTAATGGAGAATAATCGGTTTGATCCATTTTTGGTTTATCTATATCTAAATCCATTTTTTTAATTGATTCCAGGTGTGTTTTAAGCTGGACTCATCAGTATCAACTCTGAGTGAAAAGTAAATAGAAATCTAGAAGTAGATCGAAAAAAAAGTGAAATACTATCCGTACTTCTTTCATTTTTTTCTGTTTCCTGTACATTTTAATTTGAATTTGTGGCTTATCGATAACTTTCATAAGCGGAAATATAATACAGAATTGTTGAAACCACTATCGATGAGTTATAAAGTAATAACCATAATAATAACCAGACAGCTGTTGTGGGTGAATAAAGTAAATATATCAACAAAGAGCTGAACTGTGTATATCTTGCCTCATGTGCTACAGACTCCAGAGAGCAATGCCAGAAAATTCTGCTGGGAAAATTCTGGTGATTCCCGTTGATAGCAGAAAAAAACAATAGTAGACGTTGTCTTAAAGCCAAAAAAAATCTGCAGTGTTTGACCTGCCAGGCCCCTTTTTCTGTAAACTGAGATATAACACTTTGCTGAATATTGACTTTGGAAAATGAATAATACCAGAGCTGTAATATTCTAGTCCCTTATGATCTGTTAATCAGATCTCAAATAGTCTATTACGGCTCTTTTTTCTCCCTAGATGTTTAGTTTAAATCAGTGTACTGAGACTCACCTGTATGGAGATGCATGAACTTTTTCTTGCTAATCATAACTCAAGGAGGTGCATTTTTCTAGACATTTTGGATTAACTAAATATATGTAGGGTACTTCTAAAAGTACTTGAATGATTTAATTGCTTTTGAAATACGCCCTTGAATGGTAGGGCTGCCTTTTTGGTGCACGAGCAATAAATACAAGGTCTTCCATTGAGAGAGATGAAAGTGGGAAGTAAAATCGGGTTGGAGACTGGTAACAGAGTTAACAAATAAAAGAATAATAAATAGAGCAGCTTGGATCCAGAGCAGCAAGGCTTGAGAGTTAAGCTGATTAAGCTTCCTCAATAAGGTAATTTTATTAAAATAAATTGGGAAGTAGTGCAAATTTGAGTGTAAAACTGCAGCCACTTCAACAGGACAAGCATTTGGCTACTCCTGCTTTTCAGGTAACATCCATGGTTTTCAGGGCAGCATCCATTCAAGCAGATGGTGTTTATTTCTAATGATTCCCTTTGGGGTAAGTAAGTGACTTCTCGGCAATGTGATTTTTTTCCTGTCATGCAGGAACCGAAACGAGCTCGCCGAGACCCTGGAGCTCTTGAAAGCACAAATAGATCCTGCCCTGCTGAAAAACAACAGCCAGCAGGAGAACTCGTCACGTGAAAGCCCAAGCATAGAGGATGAAGAAACCAAAAAGGCTGAAGAAGCTTCTCCACAAGGTTTTCTACCTCCTTTCTTTTCCAATTTGAAATGTTGTTCTGCAGCAGTGTTAGAATTTTAACTTCCTGAGAACTGTTTAAATTAGAACTTCTTTTAAGTACCTGTTTCTCTTCAAAATAGATCAAGTAAATGTTGCATACTTTGAGATGCCAAATAGCTGATGTTACTGGACTTTTCAGAGTTTATTTAGCGTCAGTATTTTATTTATAGAGACCTGTGTATATAAACTGTTTTCTTAGTAATTTTATCTTTGCTGAACATTTTGTGTAATATTGTAAATATTTGCTAGTGTACATTTGCTGTGGCACATTGAACTGTTACCGACTGTTGCCCAGTTCTAGCAAAATTAAAATTTCAAAAGCAAAAAAAAAAAATCTGCTTGTGCAAGGCCATGATTAATATCCATACAATATTAGGTGTGTTGTTTGCTTACTTTTGCTTTTTGAGCTTGAATGAAAAAATATAGATTGTTCCCTCAGATATTTCATAATGAAGAGGAGCAGAAGAAGGTAGATGCCAAAAAGGCCTCCCACTCTCAGCAATGCAGATAAATGTGTCTTTAGAGGGACAACTTTTACATTTGAAGGGATCTGAGCGGTAATCACATCTCTAAGGGAAAAACAGTGGCCTTGAGCCTTTAAAATGTTGCTGCTTAAGGTGTAATAGAGTTAGCATCTCTTGCTCCTCTGTTTGCTGCTGAGACTTGCTTGGATACCGGCTTTGGCATTGAAAGGATCCTGAACTGCACGAGTTCTTCCTCACCACACTAGTATTTCTAATATTTTTGTTTTGTTTAAATGTAATTAAATTGGTTGACAGGTACTTTTCTGTCTATAATTTCTTACCAGTTTGGGAACCTCTTGACTTGGTAAAAATTAGCATGATGTGGAAGGGAGAGGGTTTTGGTAGAGGTGAGGGAAAAACATCCTTTTGTTGAGACTTGGGGCACAATTGCTGTAACTGCTGCCAGATGCATTTATGATATGTGTAGTACTCTTATAATTGCTGCTTTTGCAATAAGTTGTATCTCTAGAGGACTCAAAAAATGAGATAAAATCTGAGGATATTAAGAGGCTGGGTTAATGCTAAATAATAAGCTGAGGTACATAGTAATAAAATAAGTTTAGGGTGACTTTTTGTTTGTTTTTGTTTTTCTGGGTGCAGAACATATACTTTAAGCCTTAAGACTTTTAAATTCACTAAGCAAAACTAGGCTTAACCTAATACTTTAGGGTCTGCAGGTTTTTCTGGTATATGCTGCCATTACTGTGCTTGTTTCCAAAGCTGCAACTGAAGAGAACATAGACCATTGTATCTGATCTGCATTTGGATCGTGCACAGCACATTTAGTTGCTTCCCAGAAAGAGAGAATGCGAGTGAATATTGTCATAAAATATAAGGTTGGGGATATTCAGCTTTCCCTGAATTCCTGAAATCCAATAGGTAGATGTTTCCTAAAATAACAATGTCAGCAAAGAGCAGGTTGATTCGTATGTGTTGTGTTGCTTGAAACGGGCTCCAGTAACATTCTGGCTAGCACAACAATTCAGAAATTCAAGTGAGACTTTTTTAAAGTTGGTGTTTGATGCATTCTTTGCTTAAATTTTACTTATCTGTTCTCTAAATACTGTGGCACAGCTGAAGATATGGTTTAGATGTCTGCATAAAAAAGGATGACTGTTATTCTGTTATTAGCTTCTGTGAAATTTAGATTTATCTCTGTATAAACTGATCTGTGATTCTGTAACTGAAAAAATTGTCTGCCTACCTGTCTAACACTGTCATTAAACAGATCTAATTTAACAGTCTCAGGACAGAAGCTTCGTTTGGGCTGGGGAGAAAGATGATGTGTTCATGTGTTTGATTTTGATTTACATTTGTCTTACATTGAGGATATCTATTCTTCTTTTAAGTCCTCTGGTTGTTTCATAGCTGTGTTTCTCTGTTAACAGAAAATCAACTAAAAGTAAAAGAAGAAAGAGAGGTGGTGGAGGAACAGTCAAAAGACTTGGAGAATCTTCCTCTTCCTTTGGTCAAAGAAGATGAAAATATGCTGAAAGTTGAGAAGGTGGAAGAAAAAGAAATTATCAAATTGCCAGTAATAGTAAAATTAGAGAAACTGTCAGAATACACTGAGGAAAAGCAAACAGTCAAAGAAGAAAGCGATTCCTTTAAAGAAAATGTCAAACCTGTTAAAGTAGAGGTGAAAGAAAACAAAGTAGAACCAAAAGACTTAAAAGAAGTAAAAATTTGTACTGACAAAATAGTAGTTCATGAGCCGGAGAGATTAGACTTTTGTGTTAATGTCAGAACTCCCCAAGAAATTGTGGAGAAATCTGTGGAAGAAAGTGAAAAACTTAAAAATGATCAGCAGGCAAAAATACCACTTAAAAAGCGAGAGATCAAGCTGACAGATGACTACGACAGTCCAATCAAGGGGTCCTTGTGTAAATGCGTTACTCCAACGAAGGATGTCTTGAAGGAAGAAGGGAAACCAGAAGAGGAGACTTTTAAGAGAGTCCCTACAATTACTGCTTTGTGTCCTGAGGGGAAAGTGCTAGTCAATGGAGAGGTCAGCAGTGAAAGAATAACAAGTGTCATACAAAATAACAGATCAGAACACTGTCCTACCACAAAAGAAGACAGCAGTTCATTAAAGGAGAAAAATGGTAAAAGTGGGGAGAAGGTACCAGACTCCTTAAACTCTGTTAGTACAATTATGAAAGTGTGTGAGGTTGAGAAAAATGCAGTAACTGTGGTCAAAGAGGTGGGGTCTGTGGTCTCTGATATTCAGAAAGTGCCTTTAAAAGAGGAATCTAGTCCTGTGGATAAAGAGTCCCTCGACAGCATAACTACTGAAATGGTAGTGGAAGAGTCTTCACACTCTGGAGACTGTGCCAAAAAAACTGAAGAGAAACTAGCCGTGAAAATCAAGAAGGACAGGCGCTCGCCGCCTAATGAATGTGTAGAAAAGCTAGAAAACGCCACAAATGCATCTGCTCCTAAGGAACTGCCCAAGTTTGCACTAGCTGATGAAGAGAGTTGGAAAAGTAAAGGTGAGTCTGAGGAGAAACTTGCTTCTCCCAAAGCTCCTGAGGCGCCTCCTTCATCGTCTTCTACTGAGGCGCCTCCTTCATCGTCTTTTACTGAGGTGCCCCCTTCGTTGTCTTCTATTGAGACGCCCCCTTCGTTGTCTTCTACTGAGACGCCTCCTTCATCATCTACAGAGGTGCCTCCTTCAACTACTTCTGTTGAGGTGCCCCCTTCAACTACTTCTGTTGAGGTGCCCCCTTCAACTACTTCTGTTGAGGTGCCGCCTTCATTGTCTTCTACTGAGGCACTCCCTTTGTCATCTTCTGTTGAGGTGCCCCCTTCAACTACTTCTGTTGAGGTGCCCCCTTCATCATCCTCTGTTGAGGTGCGCCCTTCATCATCCTCTGTTGAGGTGCCTCCTTCATCGTCCTCTGTTGAGATGCCCCCTTCATTGTCCTCTGTAGAGATGCCCCCTTCAACTACTTCTATTGAGGTGTCCCCTTCTTCATCATCAGCCGAGGTGCCCCCTTCAACTGCTTCTCCTGAGAGGCGCCCTTCATCTTCCTCTCCTGAAGTGCCCCCTTCGTCTACTTCTCCTGATCCATTAAGGAAGTGCATTTTAGAAAAGGAAGGCTCTGATACTAAGAGTATAAGCCCTGAGGAAAGAAAAGTAGAAGGAAAAGCAGACCCTGAAAAACAAGCGGAGCAGCCAGACACTGTCAAAACAGAACCAGATAGTTTAGATGATGCCCGTGCTTCTAATCTAGAGGATTCCTCAGAGAGCAAAAAGGAATCTCCTGCACCTAAAAGCAAATTTAAATATAAGCTAGTTACTGAAGAAGGAAGTTGTGCAACAGATAATAAAGAAATAACTTCTGAAAGACAGAAAGAAGGAATTAAGTTAACGATCAGGATCTCCAGTAGGAAGAGAAAGGCAGAAACACCACCAGAAGAGCTTGGCGTCAGCCGCACGTTAAGGCGATCGCCGAGAATATCTAAACCTACTCCAAAAATTGTGGAGACACGGGATCAGAAATCAGAGAAGAAACGAGCTGAAGAGGAGGAGGAGAAACCCGCAGCAGCTCATAAACAAGAACGAAAAGAAGATGCAAAAAAGCAGGAGAAGGAGTCAAATTCTAAAGTTAAGGTAATATTGTTTTACTACCTGGGAACCCAGATTAAGAGAGTTTTATGTATAAGGAGAAAACACACTTGCATGAGGATACTGAGGATAATGCCTGTTTGGTCAGCTTGTTGAAGAAGGTATTTGTTGCAGGCTGGTTTGTGGATTAGTTGAAAACCTTCCTCTAAGTGTCTGTTGATCTACTGGTTTATAAGATCTTTCATTTAACTTGTTTTTAAACGAACTAGACGAAATCAACCTGAGTAAATTCTTTAAGAAAGTGCAATGATCAGATCTGAGCCAGTCGTTCTGAATGGTTGACTGGAGATTTCCAGCTTCTGTGGATTTACTGGGTGCTTTGCTGGTTGATGTCCTTGGTCAGCCTGAGGAAGATAATATGCAAAGTAAAACCTGGAAAATAGAGAAGGGTAATAAAATTATTTTTGTGGTGAATTTGCAATGTAATTAGCTTTTCACATGCATGGGATATACGTTTTAATTTTGATAGAGTCTTTTTTTTTTCTCTCTTCACAATAAACTCCAGCTTAAGGAGCAATAGCCTCGAAAGTATGTCAAGTGAAAATAATACTGAGTTTATGAGGTGAAGGAAGTTAAATGAGCATGTTTATAGTTTGCTGTTAAAACTCTGCATAATCCCCTTTTATTAATTTAGCCTAATTATTATTTTTCTGGACATAGAGCAGAAAGGGAAAACACTGAATAAAGGCTCAGCATTTTTAAGTGGAAGATGTCATTTCAGCAGGTTGAAAAAAATCCACACATATCTTTAATTGGATAATTTGGATTTCTTTTCTTTTAGGAATGTGTGTCTTTAAAACACGTTTGAAGCTATGATAAAGTATTATGAAGCCCAAACTTAATGTAACGCAATGAATAGAGTAACACTGCACTGCGTTGCTGTAAATTTGCAACTGTGCTGATCGAAATGACTCTCTTGGGGCTATGGAGAGGTAGATGTTTTAAAGGTTTGGAGAGAAGCAATGTGAGTCTTTCTGTGTTTTGTCTTTGAAATGGCCTGTCTCGCAGAGAAGCAAAGTTCGGTGGACGGGCACTCGAACCCGCGGCAGGTGGAAATACTCGAGTAATGAAGAAAGTGAGGAGTCCGAGAGTGAGAAAAACTCTGATGAGGAAGAGGAGGAGGAAGAGGAGGAGGAGGAGGAACCTGCACCTGCTGATGATGACGAGCCATGCAAGAAGTGTGGTCTTCCCAACCACCCCGAGCTGGTAGGTGTCTGAGGAAATCCTCTATGGACCATTTTGCCATGAAAAACAGCATGCGCTTGACCCTTTTGACCATGAAAGCCTCTATTGACCTCCATCCCCATGTGAGGAAGAACTTTTGAGGGTGACAGAGCAGTGGAACAGGCTGCCCAGGGAGGTTGTGGAGTCTCCTTCTCTGGAGGTCTTCAAAACCCACCTGGATGCCGCCCTGTGCCACCTGCTCTGGGTGTCCCTGCTGGAGCAGGGAAGTTGGGCTAGATGATCTCTAGAGGTCCCTTCTGACCTCAGCCATTCTGAAATTCTGAGATTTTGGCAGTAAAAAGTGGAACAGAAGCGTATCTGAAGGCACATCCATCCTTTTGGGGATGGAGAGGAGTTTTGTGAGAATACTGTTTAGGTTTTACATTATATTTATTACAGGAAGCCCATTGTTAAACTCATTTACTAGAGGGCTTGTTACTGCAGTTACTATTCACAAAGCTCGTGTCAACTTTGTCACTTGTTTTAATGGAAAGGGGCATCTGGAATTTTGCCTGTGGGGGGATTGAATAGTCGCCCAATTCTGCATACACCTGGGAGTCCAAGTTTGTCTTGACAGTCCTGCCGTTGAGTCAGGTGAGGAAATTCATGTCAGGAATTCATTCATGAAAATCCTTTGTGGGGAGTGCACAGGCAAAACCATTGGTACCCCATTTTGTTTGGGTATTATTTGGTTCAGGATCTAGATCACAGAATGGGCATAATCTGAGTTGTCCAGAACTCTGACATGCCTAAGAGCACATGAGAAGAGGAAAGCTGGAGTTCATGCATCCCAGTTTTTAACTTCCCCATGCAAAACCCCTCCTGGCTCCAGGGCCATCTAGCGATGAGTGATACAGGATTTCTTAGTTTTGGCACCATCCAGAGTATTTACAGAGGGCTTCTGTGTTGGCTGGGAAGCTGCTTCTGGAACTCCTTACACATCAGGCTTGCCAAAAGATCCTCCTGTTTCATTTTGTTTCCGCAGATTTTGTTGTGCGACTCGTGTGACAGCGGGTACCACACGGCCTGCCTGCGCCCTCCCCTGATGATCATCCCGGATGGAGAGTGGTTCTGCCCACCATGCCAGCACGTAGGGCTCCTCTTTGACTTCAGTTTCCTCCTTTTCAGCTTTCCTTGCGGTTGTGGAGATCTGTTAATAAGTTATTTTTTATCCCTTTTTTTTTTCTGTTAAATAGTATTCCGTGGTGTATTGTAGGGATACTGATATTTCCTGTTGGCCTTTAGTAAAACTGAGTTTTATGAGGGAGTATTGCTCCTTCTCCTTCCTTTTTTACTGTTTATGGAGTGTGTGTTGCTGGTGTGTAGGTGAAAATCGCCAGCACAACTTGCTTGCTTCTATCTTTCGTTAAATTGCTTCAAGCAAATGCAGCATTAAAAATACAATATCTTCATTTTGCTCTAAAGGGAAATCACCTTGTGATCACACTATATGGTGTATCCATTTTTAGTTATCTTCGGACTATTTAGTTATCTCCTGTTCAAGTAGTCACAGTCTTCAATGCTCCAGGGTGTTTTCCATGCATGGTTTGGTATTTGCAGCTTGCAGGTGAAGCATCTCTTTGCTTTGGTGCTACTTGTTTTCTATCATAGTAAAAAATACTAAATTTGTAGACTATGAGAAAAAAAATCTTGAAAAGAGTTTGATGAGGAACGAGTGAACAATAAAAAAGCAAGTGATGAGTTTGTAAATTTTTTTTAATATATGGCTTATGAATATTAATTGATTTAATAAAATTTGACATGTTTGGTAGGAAGATGCTGCATCTCTGCTTTCTGCTTTGGTGCACACGTGCTTTTTCATATCTTTTAAAGGTTAAGAAAAGTGGCAGACATAAATATCACTGTGTGTGTCACTATGTGAAATCCTCTGGTTTCTGCGAGGGTGCATTGTAAATATAATGAAAATTTGGTATTAATTTACAAATACGTTACAAATATGTTTATTCTAAGCATCATTGATGTTTACTGTATACATTGCTTCCACTGTAGGTGCTGGATACTGGGAATATTTGTTCCTATAGCGATTCATGCAGAGGTGCACACGTGTTTTAGCAAGGTGGTCTTTGTTGTAACCGAGAGTGTAAAAAGAGGATCCTCTGGTTTAACAAGGGCTTCATCTTCCAGACTTTAATGTGATAAATACAAAACCAATGAATGATGTGCCTGGTGGTTTAATGCAAATAGGTGGCTGTGAGAGAAATGAATATGTTGTTTATTCCCTTAGAAACTGCTGTGTGAGAAATTAGAAGAACAATTACAAGATCTGGATGTGGTCTTGAAAAAGAAGGAGCGTGCGGAACGCAGGTACTGCGCCCTGCTGGTGTTTGCAGCAAGCTGCTGTGCAGAGGGGTGACAGTTCTTGAGCAGGCATTGCAAGAACTGAGGGATGGGGAGGAAAGTGTGCTGGGACTGAGAATTGATAAAAACGGGTTTGATTTCCCACTTATTAGAGAGGTTATTGGGGGCACAATGATGGTAGAGTTTACAAGAGAGGAGAAAGCATCCAGTAATTGCAAAAAGTAAGAAAATGTGTTTGTATTAAGCTTTAATCGTGGGGCCTGAAAGATTTTGCCTTTCACATACTTGCTTTAAATGGCTTTCAGCCCTGGTTTGGCTGCAAGCTTCCTGCAGTAAGCCAGTCCTAACTTTATTGCAAAGGTTTTCTAGATTTATCAGCTTTGTAAACCTTGTTGCTTGAGGTTCTGTTAAACTTTGCCTTACAAGAAGCAGCTGCAGCCATCAGTGGGTCAGCTGCACTGCAGCTTGTAAAGACATTTTGTGCCCACTCCTGCCATTAGCAAAGGCTCAACATAAACCTGTCTGGGGTGTTTACAAGCAATTTTGCTATCACTTGGAACTCCCATTTTTTTGCGGTGAAACAGCATGAAACACAGTCTGCATAATTTGCAGCTTTTAGGATGTATTGCATTAATATATGGTTTCTCAGTCTTTGCAGAAGAGCATTCAGTTCATATTATAGCTGTTTTCAGGGTTTGAAACATTTAGCAACAGATGTTTAGCAACAGATGTTTAAATGTTTGCAGTCTGATCCTCATATCAAATTAACCTGACGTTTTGTGTTGTTACATTATAAACCCTTTTTAAAAACTCTTTAAAAAGAGAGAGCAGAGCTTTGATTGTAAAAAAAAAAACCATGATGTGATAGTTGAATGTTGAAGACTCTTTCAACTTAATGATGGTTTATTTTAGTAAATTATAAGGTAAAAGGACTGAAGGAAGCAAGAATTATCTTAGAAACTCTCCTTATCACAGCTTCATATGTAAATTAATATATTTTCCTGCTCTAAGTAACTTATTTCAATGTAGTGTTTCTGTAGAATCACCATAGCTCTGGGCCTGTCTTTTTTTCACAAAGAGAAATAAAATAGCCAGGTTTTTTTTACCAGGAACTGACTTAGCTGGGTCTTGAAGCAGTGCTGCTGTTGTGCTTTTAAACCAGTGATACTGTTGAGCTTCTGCTTTTGATAATTCTTTAGCATTTAACTGGCAGCTTTCAAGGTTCAGACTGAAATTGAGACAGCAGGTCAGCTCTTCTTATGCATCCCAATTTGTCAGGTCATAAATTCATAAATGCTCTTTAATGAAAACTTCCAATCTTGTGGTAGTTGTGATGACAAAAATATAGATCAGAGTATTGCAAAACCTTGCCTTTATTTTGCTTCCCCTATTCACTGAAGATGCTACCACAACACCTTGCAAAATTTCAGCTTTCTCACTTGCATTGTAGCCTCTGTAATCCTGTCACCAGCTGGAAGGAATGGATGCTGAAGCCTTTGTGGATGCCCCTTTTAATTCATGTTAGAGATGCTCACATTTCTTAGTAGAAGATCTTCCTTGGGACTATTTCTTCTCTTCTCCCAGGCCAAATCACGCGGACTCCTTCTCATTCACCCGTTCATTGCTTCCCTGTAGCAACTATTACAGCTACTTATGTGAAAGAAAATGTTTTCTGGGATCTTCTGGGAATAGTTTATGACTAGTCAGGTCTTACCAGCATCTCTGAACTGTTGAGACACAGTTTTGTGTCTGTCTTGAAGTGCAAACCTGGTACTCCAGCTAGGCATGAAGAGGGCTGCCAACCGGGACAGGCTTCCTTTGGTGGTCCCATAGGCTGCTCTCCTGCTCACACATCCCTCTGTAATGATGCAGTTGTCTCTGCAACACCTTGACTTTGTCAGCCTTTGTTCAGACTGTTCTCTTTTTCCCCCAAAAATGTGTCACCAGTTATTGCCTACATGGTGTTTCTTGAGTTTATTGTTCCTGCCTAAGTCTAGAATCACGACCTTGGCCTTTCTGAATTGTATCCTGTTTTTCTGATCATTTTTTTTCAGTTCAGGACTATTTTGAATTTCTCTTCTCTTTCAGCATCACCAGATTAGTAGTGCTTATGGACTTGATACATAATATCTGTCACAAATGAATATTTTATTTGCTTTTTCAAGTTGAATCATTTCCTTGGGGTCCCCAGTCTTCAAATGTGATTTATTGTTTGTCAGAACTCTTGACAAAATCACATCATGTGTGTAGGAAAGTGCAACTCAATGATATGGTACATAAGATTCCAACTAAAACAACTTCATGCTTGTAACATGTAGCAAGAGCCTCATAGAAAGAATTACAGCCTTACTTGATATCTCCACAGCTTTTCTCTAAGCTTATTTTATTTCTTTTCTCTCCTAAAGAAAAGAACGTCTGGTTTATGTGGGTATCAGTATAGAGAACATCATCCCACCTCAGGTAAGTCAGTATGTCTATATTGCTTTATTCTTTATTTCTTAAAGCTTTTAGTTGTAGTGTTTGCATATTACATTATCAAGAAAGTCGTTAGTATCTGTTTCAGACTGAGCATGAACTTACTGGTGGTAACTGTGATAACTGAGGGAGTTTTATCTTGTAGGCAGTGCAGAATCCTCCATCGTTTGAGGGATCTCAGAACCGTCTTCCCTGTGTGTAACTTACACTTGCTTTTGAGCAGAGCTTTTTTTCCACTACCTTAATACTTTTAAAGTGTTTTTCATAGCCTTAGGCAGATGCCTTAATCCAAAAAGAAGATCCCAAGATCTTCTTGCAAGAGGGTTTGAAACAAAACTTGTTGTCTTTGTTTGAAACATAGACTTTCCACTCTCGCTGCAGTAGTAGAGCAACCTTTCTGCCTCTTGCTCTGGTGACCAAAATGGTAAAGACCTTATAAATTTGAGGAAGTGTCTCTGACTGAAAGCAAATGTTTGAAAATTTCAGCCTGGAGACAGATTTTTGAAAATTAGTAACTTGGAAAACTGTCATGAAAATAACTAGCCTGGAATGTCATTGAAGCTCTCTGATGTGAAGGTTTTAGGACTATGCAAGACCTTAGCAGCTGGTCCCCTGGAGTCAGCAGGAGCTTTGTAGGAGATGGTAGGAGCAGAGATGTCCAGGCCTGGGGTTTGGTGTGTAGAGACCTAAGTCAGCAACAGCTTCAGGTGTTGCCTTTGCAGGTTGTGAAGGTATCACCTGAGTTAAAATCACAATGTTTGAATATAAATACAATGTTTTAATAACCGAAATCCTCGAATCTGTGGAGTATGTTGTCATTAAGGCAATATGAGCAACTGTTTGCAAACACAGTAATGAATCATTATATGTGAACTTGAGATGTGCTGTGTTGGACATACAAGCTGTGTAGTTCATGTGCAGATGGGTTAGTGTCAACTCACTCCTAATAAATCTGGAGGCAGAGGAGATCAGGCTCTCTGACCCTTCTTTTTTATATGAGCAGGAGCCAGAAATACCAGAAGGTCAGGAAGAAAAGAAGAAAGATTCCAAAAAGCCAAAATCAAAGCTGCTCGAAAGGAGGTCTACTAGGACCCGGAAGTGCATAAGTTATAGGTAGGCAGCTTGTTTAAATAGCTCTTCAAAAAGCACAATCTGACCTTGCTTAATTGCTGGTTTTTAGTAAAGCAAAAATCATAGTAAAGAAAATGTCATTGCTGAGTTTGGAAATTAAGCATTTTTTAAGGAACATTATGTCCCAGGTATAGAGTTTTTACTATATTTGTGATGGGCCAGGGAGCACCTGACCATGAGAAAATATTTTTACCTATAGAATATTTGGCATTGCTTCAGTGGAATATTTGGGGGAAATAATGTTTAATGTAATGCTCTTCTTAAAACTCTGGATATCTTCTGATGCAAAATGTCAGAATCTTTTGCAGACTGCATCATACCCCCATTTTTGAGTTATTAGGCACATGCACTGTTGGTGTCACTTCAAATTCCTGTGTCCACAGTGAAGACCTCCTAGTGTCACGGAGTCTTTGCTTGTTTTCCTTCAGTGGGGGGAAAAGAAATGCTAAAAATCTTATCCCTCCTGCAGATAAACCCTTGTTTGCAGCGTGCTGGTTCCTTGCAGGTGTGTCAGCCCTTTGGATCACGTTTGGATCACGTTTGATTCCAGAGTACTTGTTAGCAGTGGTTTGGAAGCATAAAGTAATTTCTCCCAGCCTCCACAAAGCCCCTTAATGGTGCAGATGGTAAATAGGGTTTGAGTAATTTGGAGCAAATAATTGCAGAGTTATTTGCCTTACTGTAAAGCTGACATGCATTTCTTCTCAGGATATATAGAGAGCTCAGAAATCACCTTATATTTTAGAGAAGAATGTGTTTTGTGGTTACTTTTGGCATACTGACTAGTATTTAAATCATTTTTTTCCTTGCCATGGTAGAGGCTATAGTGGAGGGCCGAAATAAACATAACTGGAATCTTTTTTTCTGTAGTTGTGTGAAGATCTGAATCTTCACTGAAAGCATTGGCCAAATGCTGTTCATTTTTGCTTAAAAAGTAGCAAATGATAGGAGGAAAAAGCATGGAAGCAAAATGCCTTCCCTATGCACTTAATAACATTTGCCCTTTTTGTATCTCAAGGTACCTGTTTGTTAACATATGTAACAACCCTTTGAATTCATCCTGAAAGAAATAAACTACAGAAGTTCTTTCAAATTCTATAGTATTGAATTGAGTAGTATTTTCTGTAAAAGTAAGTGGTTTCCTGTTCATATAAATCAACATTACGACAGCCAGGCAGTGATAAATATTCTGCTAGCAAGCTGAACTAATAAAAAAACCTATTCAAAAATTATTATTTTATCTCATATTTGGCATGTTATCCATACAATCTGATTTCTTGGAGTAATTTAGCATTTGAGGTATATTTTTATAATGTAATTTAGTGTTCTCTTCAAAGTAGTAAATGACACGTTGCTTTTAGGTTTGATGAATTTGATGAGGCAATTGATGAGGCAATCGAGGATGATATCAAGGAGGCTGATGGAGGAGGTATGTACCTAATATTACCTATTTTTCATTGCAATGCTGATAAAAATACCAGATTTATTTTGATACTAGAGGCAACAAATATAATACTCTCTTCTAAACTACACAGATGAGTTTTTCACAGTGTAGATTAAATAAATTCTCTTGGTAATGGGCATTCCAGGCTAAGGTGTTTGATCTTGACTGGTAAGTTTAGCTTGAGTATGTTTAGATAGGAGTATGTGAATAAGCCCTGCAGGAAAAATGTTAAAATTCATTCACTAAATTTTGAATAGAGATTCACTGGCAATTCTGATACTGACTTTTGTTACCTCTAGAAACTGGGTTCATAAGTTGGTCTTCAGTTGACCCAGTGAAAAATTGGCCCATAAAGCCTTAGAAAAGTTAATTCAGATAATTTTCTGGAGGAAAAAGAGATATTTTTCAGGAATATCTTGAGAAATGTTTTTTTTTTCTTTCTACATCTTAATCAGCATGGAGAAAATACCCATAAAATTGTTAATCTTTCAATTATATGACTTGTAACTTGATGGATCTGAAAGGGCAGCTTAAAGATCACTTGTTGTGGCTGTTGGTGTTTTAACATGTGATATCATAAATTCAGCTCTTCAGAAATTCTGCTCGCTGGTCAAATAGCAACTTAAAACTCTTCATGTTTTAAGAAGGCTACTAGTAAGACGTGTTATTTATGAATTAATTATGAAGTATTATGAAGCAAAGATGAATTTTCTTATGTTGGTACCCTCAAAAATACATATAAAGTTGAATTAAAAAATTAACTTTTAATCTTTTTTCTCCTTTCTGTCTCTGAATGCAGGCATTGGCAGAGGCAAAGACATGTCTAACATCACAGGTCACCGCGGCAAAGACATTTCCACAATCCTCGAGGAGGAAAGGAAGGAAAATAAGCGACCACAAAGGGCTGCAGCAGCACGTCGCAAGAAACGACGGCGACTGAACGATCTGGATAGCGACAGTAATCTGGATGAAGAGGAGAGTGAAGATGAATTCAAGATAAGTGATGGGTAGGTCGGCTCTTGAGCTTCCACCACGAGTCACTGACAGCTGCAGGTTTCTGTGATTCTGCAGCACCCCTAAAACTATGACAGGAATTTGTGCCCATGTTATGTGGGATAATCTGCTCTCCGAATCCATGCACTGAAATCTTCCAACCTCTCTTCTAGGCAAAACTTGTTCAGGAAATCTTACTGGTGTGGTATTCTATGCATAGTTATGTTAGAGCCAGAGGTGCTCAAACCTCTTGACCGATGTAACATTCTAGCAGAAATCTTTTTAAAAAAGATACAGCTACAAAAAGCTGTTTCATATTGAAACTACAGCAGTTCTGTGGGATTTTTGTTAGGTCTGAATTCCATATAAAAACAGAAATTAACATTTCTGCCTTTAGAACATACGATTCTTCACAGTTTAGGTTGGAAAACTGGTTCTTGACCTTTGCTTCCTGAGTCTTAGCAAGCACCCACAGAGGCATTTTATGCTGACGAAAACAAATACGAGACAAGTGAAAAGTGAAGCTTTAGATACTGAGTGAACACAGCACTGACTAGGGAAAACCCTTTCCCTGGGATTTTCCGTTATCAGGCTGGGGAATTCCTAATATAAAAAAAGAAAAAAAAATAGTCTCCTTTATGCTACATTAAAGACATAAAGGACATAAATAAAAGCATAATAAAAAATAATGGAGCATGAGCGCTGGTTTCTTTTCTATCAACTCTTAAAGCTATAAAGCCACTATGAAGTGAGTGATTTTTCACCGATGACTGTGCTGAGGACTTTTCAGTGGAAGAGTTGAGCTAAATGTACTGGAGATTTCCTATTAATCAATGTAGAATTGCAGAAATCTCACAGAATTAATAGCGCTTCAAGTGTACCTGTGCATTGCCAACTCGCCTCTCTGCTAAATGCCTGTTGGATGAATTTACCTTCAGCTGGCAGCCAGGTCACCCTTCCTCAAAGGATCATTCAATCCTTTGATTTCCCGTGTGTTGCTGTGAAAACCAACCCCTGCTCTGTAGATGTTACTCACATGTCTTCTTGTGCTGCAAACCTGCTTTCCCTCTGAGCAGGTCGCAGGACGAGTTTGTGATATCCGAGGAGAACCTGGACGAGAGCGAGGAGGAGCCGCCGTCCAACGAGGACAGCGACTCGGAGTTCTGCGCCCGCGTCTTCCGGCGCCACCTCTCCAGGCCCATGAGGCAAAGCAGGCGGTTACGACGGAAAACAGTCAAAAAAAGATACTCTGAAGATGACGAAGAGGAGGATTCCGAGGAGAACTCAAGCAGAGAGTCTGGTGAGTGCACTACATAATTTAAACTTGTTAAAGACTCTACGCTAGACAGAAGGAGAAGGGAAGTCTCTGTTTCTTGTTGTTTTAGCAGTGTGGAGCTGCTTTCACAGGAGCTTTGGTTGAGTTGTATGTCATCTCTGCTGCTGGCTGTACAACAAATTAATAGTTGCTTGTCACTGGAGTTAATAAGGGTAAAATGCACTTTATTTGGTACTTGTTTCCATTATGGGATACTGTGGTGTTCAAATTCTCTCTTCTCAGAGTGTTCTGCAGGGAATCTTATGAAGGAAGCTGGTACTGAGCACTAGGTTCTTGGCATTTTAAATAAATAGTACTTAAATGTATGCTCAATGTTATCATTCAACGGGGCAACTTTTGGGGCAGTTTCAGGTGGCCCATACCTTCCTGTTTTGAATGTGATTGCAGGGAAGGGTAAGGACGGTGGTGAAAATTTACTTTTTATATCTCTTTGAAGACCTTCTGAATACCTTTAAAAATGCTGCTTCTGAAAAAAAATATAAAATATATGTATTTTTTATATGTATATATATACATATATAAATTTTCCCCTCACTTTGTGTGGAAGAAAACTTCCTTCAGCTACAGTGAGCTGTTGAATGAACAATCCTGTGTTGTCTGGTAGGCTTGAAGGCAAACTGTATAACTAACACAGTCTCTCTCTTCTGCAATTTATCTTTTTTGGTCTTTAGTCACTGAAGACTCTCACATCAAAGGGGCCTCTAAGAATTCACTTCCTTCTGCTTGTCCTTCAGCCTGTTTATCTTGTTTTTGTACAGTTTAAAATACGAAAATAATGCCTGTCCATAGATGAGAGCAGTAGAACCAGCTTGCACCAAAAAGGAGGGACTGTTTTTCCTTATGTACCTCTCAGTGATTAGCATCTTTTTATGAAGGTTTTTCTCTGTTTTCCCCCACTTTGAGATCCAGTCCTATAATTGCCAAAAAGCTTAAGCACTTACTGTGAATTTATGATACTGGGTACATTGGGGTGTTGACTTGCTGTCCAGGGTGTGTTACCTCGCAAGCCTTTCTGGAAGATAGATGAAAAACACCGGAATAAGTTACTTTGAAATTTCCAAAAGGAGCATTAATACATGGACAGGTACAGATAGGTACATACACTGTCCTGAATGCATTGCAGCATGAGGTGTAAGCTGTGATTAATGAAGATTAAGAACTAGAGGTCTAAAAGGATTGCTCATCTACTCTGCAATGCATAAAAGCAGCTTTGTCTGTTTTCTGGTGGACGTTTATCCGTGACCAAACCAGAACCCCAACCAAACCATCAGAGACATCCTGCTGGGAAACACAGCAAGAGAGGGAAGCAGCCACACTTGATGTGTTGCTCTTCTCGGCTGATGAAAATATAAATAAGATTAATTCTTAAGGGCACGAGATGCCCTTGGCTGATGCAGGGAGAACAAGGAATGATGGTAGGTTCCTTCTATAAAGTTTCTGCTTTGAGCAAATGTAGGAACCATTGAAGCCAACTCTGTTGTTAATGATGTAAAGTTTCAAAATCAGATCGTGATTTGTTTTGTCAGTATTTTTTTATGTACCTGTTGTCAAAACTGTTTGAGTAGAAAGTGACTCTGTTGAGTAGACAGAGAATTTATTTATATTGAAATAATGGGCAGAAAGCACTTGCCAGGGAAGGTGGTAACGTGTGTCAGTCATTGACTTGGATTTGGTTGGCTTGCTGCAGCCGGCAGGAATCGTAAAGGAGGCATCTTGGCACCAGGATGGGAGAAAACAAAAGAGAGGGCGAAGAGAGAGAGGTTTGTGAAAAGACTTCTACAAAAGGCAGTTGTAAGCTGGCAGCGTGTGGGGGGAGCCAATGCACAGGTCAAGGTAAAGGGATGCAATTGCTGAGGCTGTCGTGTGTTTGCAGAGCACTTGATTTTATTGGAGCTGACCTAAAGCTTCCATAAATCGTGCAGTTTCATTTCAACAGAATAATGAACAAGTGAGGCTCCTATTTTTTCCCTCCTTTGTTTTTTTTCCATACAGAAAGTGCTGATTACACGGATTATAGTGATGATGATTACCTGGAAACCAGGAGGAGAAGATCAAGGCGGAATCAGAAGAGACAAGTTAATTACAAGGAGGATTCAGAGAGCGACGGCTCCCAGAAGAGCGTCCGATACGGCAAGGAGCTGCGACGAGTGCACAAACGCAGGCTTTCCACATCGGACAGCGAAGGTAAAACGAGCCGTGCACCGTGTGCAGGAGCTGCCAAATGAGAGCGTTATCCTAAAGGGAGACGCGTTATCCTAAAGGGAGATGCGTTATCCTAAAGGGAGAAATAATGGATAGTTCAGGAATGCACAGAGGGAAACCTCTTTCTCAAGTTCCTTAATGTTTCTCTCCGAAACTTCCCTTCTGAAACAATCCACTGTCTCATACCCAGTGAGACAGTGTTGCAGTTGCTTCTCAAAGACTTGGTTGTCCCTAATTTGACTTTGCAGCCTGAATTGACTATGTCTGGGAGGAAAATTATGCCTGAGATTCCAAAATTGTCATTAAGGGGATTATGTTGTCACTTTGCTGTTAAGAAGTCACAGGGCCTTGTCCTGCAGAGCTTTCAAAGATTCCCTTTTGCAAGAGAAAAGGGTATTAATTCTGGCATTTAGCTGCATTTGTGCAGTTTTGCCACCCTGTGTTGCTCTGTACTTGTTAAGACTCATTGGGTGTACAGTATGGGTGTGCAGTTGTTACATCCATCACCGAGTAAGTTTGCTCTGAGTAATATCAGTCATGGACACTGTGATTCCTGTGTTTGGCTATAAAATCCATGGTGACCATGGTTGTTGCTGCCTGCATTTCTGCCTTTGAGCACCCTCTGGCCAACACTGTCTTTTTTGGGTGAAATCCATCCTATTTGCTTAGGTATCTTTGTTGCTGGCTTTTTACCTTCTAAAATCCATCCCATTAAGTATCATTTCAGCAGTTTCCCACAGCTCTGAGGTGCTACTAAGCACATAACAATGTTACTGGAAATGTAAGTATGGTGCAAATAGTGAAATTCTGACAACATCCCTAGCAACTTGAGCATACACTATGATCTTTTACATACATGACACCAGTGCAAACGGTGTTGGCCATTTGATTTTTATATCTGTGGTTCCTCAGCCATGGAGTGAAGAACATATTCTGAGATGAGTGATGCAGCTCTGGGCTATTGCTGCCATGTAGCCATCATCATATGGGGATATCCACCTGCCTCGGAAGCTTGTGGTGCTCCTTAGGCTGGAAACAGAATGCCAAATTCTTGGTCTTTGCATCTTCCATTTCTGTGAAAAGAAGGCAATGTTTTGAAATACGTGTCTGTGTAAGGTTGGGGAGGTGAGGAAGGAGACTGAAGCGTCGTGTGAGGGAGAAATGGCTTTTAGAAGGAGCAAGAGGAGATGTTCTGCTTGCTCCCACATTTGCTAACGGCTTTGAGTCTGCTGCTTATTGCAGAGAGCTACACATCCAAGAACTCCGAAGACGACGAATCCGCACAGGAGTCCAAGCGGCCGCTGCGGAAGCGCAGGCGGAGCACGGACGAGTACTCCGAAGGAGAGGAAGGAGAGGATGAAGAAGACGAAGGGCGGCCCGTCCGCAAGCGGCTGAACCGAATCGAGACGGACGACGAGGACAACGGCGAGAACGCCAACAACGACGGGGCGGAAAACGCCGGCGCGGCCGCCAAGGTGCCGCCCGCCGCGGACGCCGCCAAGAAGCCCTGCTACCGGATAGAGAGCGACGACGAGGACGACTTCGACAACGTGGGCAAAGTGGAGAGCCCCTTGGACTACAGCTTGGTGGACTTGCCCTCCACCAACGGACAGAGCCCAGGGAAAACCATTGAGAACTTGATGGGCAAGGCCGGCGAGAAGCCCCAAGCGCCCAAGGACAGCACGGCCCCTGCCAGCCTGGCGCCCAACGGCACGGGCGGCGGGCAGGAAGCGGTGGGGCCCGAGGAAGACGAGGACGAACTCTTGAGAGTGACTGACCTTGTCGATTACGTCTGTAACAGTGAACAGTTATAAGACTTCCATTTTTGTGCTAATTTATTCCACGGTAGCTCATACCAGCGGGCCAGTTATTAAAAGCTGTTTTATTTTTCCTAGAAAATTCTCCACTACAGTATCACTTTTTAGAAGCAAGAATTTCACCAGTCCTGCAGTCTTTCTGTGAAGTGACCAGTTTTGAACTTTGAAGATGAATTGCTGTAAATTCCCTCTTTTACCCCCCTTTTCCTTCCAAGTCCATGGTCCTGGGTAATTTCACTCACACACACACAAAAAAAGACCCTTATAACAACAAGAGATTTGTATATTTTTGACTTTATATTTCCTGAGTGCATACAAATTTGTGGAAATGGGTGGCCTAAGAAAGCATTCCAAATTGGTCAGGGCCCAAACCGGAATTGGGGTGGGTTTGGCTCATGGGGTGTGTTGGGGGGGGTGGTACAGAAGCACTTGTGCTTTAGCTTTTTCATATGAGATATATATTATATTTAAATGTTCACAACTTAGATTACAACTTAACAGACAGTTAAAAAACATTAATGTCTGTACTGTCGCATCTTGTGAGTTGTAGGTTAACATACCATAGCTCATTTTAGTAATCACCTTCCTGGAAGCAGTTTGATTTTTAGTACTGGAGGTAAACACAGCTAATAAAGAGGCCAAGAAGGTACCATAAACAAGAACTCTACTCTCCATTATGACTTGCAGACTTTCCTAATAAACATCCTTTAAAGTGTTTGTACAGTTAAGTGTACTGTAATGAACTTCCCGGCAGTGAATATCTAAAGCTGTGTCACGCGTAGCTCATGAGATGGTCTCTGGTGCCCGTGTCTATGGGGAGGCCGTGTGGAGACGAAGTTGGTCTGTAGATCGGATGGCATCGGGACGTGCTGCCCTTAGAGCCCCCCGAAGCTGCTGCCTGTGCTGAACCACCCGTGGGGCGCGTGGAGCGGAGCGTGTCCGTACGCAGCACCGCGCCGGCCGCAGAATTCCAGCGCGCCCGACGACAGAGGGATTTTTTCGACAAACCGCGACTGGTCCATTCATGTCCTTAAATATCTACTTCAAATTGAAGTAAATGGAACAGTTTTCCTTTTGGAGGTTTTTCTGTTTGGGGTTTGTGTGTGTTTTCGTTTTGATTTTACCTATCTGCCTGGATGTATCAGCAGGTTTTGAATGTAGTGTCGGCCTTTGGCCACTGGAACTTTCTTAAAATGCATTTTAATAATTGTCATGTGACCAACAGATTTCGAGAAGGCAGAGTATTTCTGAGAGAAAACGCAGGACTCCAAGACATCAACTTTTCAGTGAGCATGAAGTGTTTTGTGCTTTTGTTTCATTTGGAAAAAAAGAAGGAAAGTCCAAGAAAAAACAACGTGTGAAGCGCATAGGAAAGAGCAAAGCTGAAATTTGTTTTGGGTACCATTCAGTTTTCTCTTCGTTCTGAATTATGATCCAGGCTGTAGCAATTGTACCTGTTGTAGCACACAGCGAAAGCAAACCTGCCAAATGCTGAAATCCAAAAAGGTCACATCTCTTAATCCTTCTGCTCTGAGATCTGGGTATTTTTTTTTTGCCTGGTGTTTATGTCCGTTGCCGGCAATGGATGCACCAAAACTGCTGCTGCCACCAAGGAGTGAGTTCTCCTTTCCTGCCCCACCTGATTCCCTACCATTATATTGTATTTACTAGTTAGTCATTAAGCACTTCTGTTCTCTTGTAATAAAACTGGCATTAGGCCTTTACTAAATACCTCTGTAGAAAGTCTAGATCCAAAAATACCGACCTTCTGCCTTGAGTGTCCTGGTTTTGTTCCCCTCCTCTCTCCGAGTTCTTGTGGAACCGCTCTGTAATTCCCGCATCCCTGGATTCCTGCAGTCCATGTATCCTGCTAGGAAACTAGAATCATCAGAGCTGCAAAGAGATAGAAAATGCATTCAATATTTGCTATGCTAGCCACACTGGTGATTAAAAATAATTTTGAAAAGAGAAACCACTCTCTAAATGAGAATTTGATTCCTTTAAATACTTTTCCACCTGAGCTATGTTAACTATTAACAATTTTCACAACCAGATGTTAAGACAGGCTGGTGAAAGGGCCCTAAAGTGTTGAATGTGTTTTGAAAAGCACTAAGTTTTTTAAGCTACTTTTGGCCAGGGTGATGCATAAAGGCAATGCTTCTGCGTTTCTAATATATTTGTGTTTTAAAACAAGGCAGAACATACGGCTTCTACTTTCCAGTGTTAATAATTGCGGAGCATTTTTAATAACTTGCAGTGCAAACTGTCAAATTCACGTGCAGCAACACTGGGCAACCAACGATTTCTCATTCGTTTTGACAGTGCCATGAGCTTTTATTTTGCTGCCTGGTGGAGCCTTCTAGGATCTGATCAGTGCTGTGGCTAATGCTCTGGCTTGTAGTCAGCTCCAAATGATAAATACTTAATGGGCAAGCAATTGTACATGTAGGAAAATATAAAGGACTTAAAATACTGAATATACCAGGAAAAGAACTGAGTGCTGAGTTAAGGAGTGATGTAAAATTGGAAATGATCAGAAAGTGGAACTGGAGCATTGAGGAGGGTCAAGTTTCATAAGTGTGGAAATTGTTACATGTTTTACTTTCTGTAGGTCACTTTTTAATTTGCTCTTCTGTGTTTGAGAAGTCACGTTTGATACCTGGGACGGCTTCATCCGAGTACCGTCTTAGAGCGGTGGGAAATTTTCTGCTTGTGAAAACTGAAAAATTTCCCACAGTTTTTAACATTTTCAAACGTATATCTTCTCCCATTTTGAAGACTTCCTGCTGGGTGAAAAATGTACAATATCCTACTGGGAAAGAGGATGTTTTGTGATGTGAGGCCAGCTGATGGTGCCCAAGGAGGTTCCTGCTGTTGTTATTCATGTGTGTGGTTCCATGGTGGAAATGTCCTCCAGGTGTTTGGGTGTCCTTCATGTGCGGTGCTGTTCTCTGTTCCTCATGAGATCTGGAATGAAATGTCTTTAAGTTCTCATCTTCAGCCGTTGCTTCAGACTAACAAGGAAGTGCTCAAACCATATGAGAAACAGAATACAACTGGACAGGGATGTTTTTTTTAATGTGATGGATTTAACAGTAGGAGAAAAACAGCTATTGACTGAATATATAAAACATTTATTAAACCAATTCTTGTTTGTTCCATACAGGTTGTCACTAAAAAAGTTTTCTTTTGGTTTTGTTCTTTTAACTGAACACTCCTCAGTGTAACTGGTTGGGAAGATGTGATGTTTAAGTGCAGTTTTAGTACTGGAGAGAGAAAGAAGCTGTAACTTGAGTGAGGGGAATGGACTTGGTGTGTGTGACGCAGCTCGTGCAGAGCACTCACATCAACTGTGTTGCATGAGATTAGAGTGTTAACCAAGCCAGAGAAGTTAAGAACTTAAAATCTCACTGTGGTTGTTGTCTTCTAGCAATGGAGTCTTCAAGTCCTGAGCATATTTGTGATTTTAAAGCAGGAACCACCACCATCAGGCTACCCAAAATAAGCCCCGTGGTGTTGCAGTCTTGTAGGAAGTTCTGTCCGCTCTGAACACCTGATAGCTTGCGCCTTTGCCTGTTAAATTACATTATTGCATCCTACTGGTTTTTGCTGTTAAAGATGCTCTATTCTAGCAGCACTTAAGAGAAGCAGTGATGCTTTCCTCTAAGCTGTGTCTGTCACCCTCAAGATAGGTCTGGATTGAGGGTCTCGGTTCCTCTTTGTATAGTGGGAGCTGCTGTCTCAGTCTGACCAGTTTTCTGTTCACTTCTGTTACCTGCCATGTCCGAAATGTGAGACGTTCCTCAAAGAACCTCAAGGCAAATCTGTTCACAAAAGAAAAAGGATAGCAGTGGTACAGTTGCGTCCTCTTAGCTTAATATTTATCATTTGAGCTCTGTTGGTATCCAGATGCTGTAATTGTTTCATAATTTTAATGGGGCATTGTCAGGGTGTCCATTGTTTATCTCTGTTTTCAGGCACTTACAACCTGGTTTGGAATCTCATCAATAAGAAGGGCTGGTCTAAAGTTTGCAAAGAATGGTTTCAAACTACCTATTTTAACAAAATTCTTGTATGAAAGGAAAACGTGGGAATGTTTTTTTGGCCTCTGCTTTTTAAAATGTGTTTGTACCCAGCAAGCTAAGTCATGGCAGTCAGGCTAGCTCCCCACACTGGTCACATCAAGGTATTTGTATCCCCTGTTTCAAACTGGTGATTTAAGCCTTGAAAATGGGTTTTGGGACATGCGCAGTGACTACTGTTGTCAGGCTTGTGTGATGGGTATTATGTGTAGTGTGAACGCTTTGAAGAAGGCTTCCAGGTCACTGGGTATACAAAATCCTTAAATATATTCATAATTAAAAAACAGAAAAGAAAAACTCAAATATTTTCAAACAAGCAATAACTTTCTGGAGCAAACGATTGCCTGCTGGTGGAGGAAGCTCCAGCAATGCACAGGGAAGAGCTCAGTTCTGCCATCCCTGAGGCATTTAAAGCTTCCGTGGCAGCACTTGGGACTCTTGTTAGAAATACTGATTTGTGGGATCAAGCTCCACTTTTCCTGGCAATCTTTTTTTTTTCCCACCTCTTCCATAAGAGTTGAGGTATGACCTACATCTCTTAATGTTGGAAGATGAAAAAACAAACAAACAAAAAAACAGAAATAACATTTTTTTCCTGGCATATGCAAGAAAAAAAACAATTAATTGTGGATGCCTTAGAGTTGGGTTCTCCAGTGTGAGGACCAAGCAGAGCTCTGGCTTCAGAAGTATTTACCAACGGAAAATGATTCCTGAGGTCAGAAATGCAGCATTTTGAGGTATTGAAGATCACTAGTCACTTCTAAACCTGTGCATCACTTACCAAGCCCTTATTTTAGTTTAGGTTAAACTAGCTGAGATAATTCTGAGCAGCGAAAACGAGTGCGCTTGGGAATTAATTGTCCAAAAGCTTCAGAGTAATTTAACTTATTTTGTATATTGCAAAAGATGTATATTGCATAGTGTGACGCTTAAAAAAAAACTGTGTACAGCTTCCGGGGGAAAGAACAGAACACTCTAAAGTAGATGAGTTTTTTATAATGGAATATGTGGTGTAAAGGCTCCAGTTATAACTGCAATTAAAAGGAAGTTAAGTCCTACACCTTGGGTTTTTGACTATCATTTTTGTAAATGCTGGCGCCCCAGCCCTGAGCTGAGGATCAGGAGAGGGGGAAATGCAGCAGGCATGGAGGACACAGGCTTGAAAAATGCATGTGTGTCTGCAGATGAATCTCCCGTAACCCCAAAGGTTCCCGAGGGCTGCGGGGCGGGAGCGGCCACGCTCCTTGGGCTCGGGTCCTTCGTGCACTTTGCAGCACTTTGTGTACAGTCGCTCTCGCTGGCTCCCCGCGGCACACGGAGTCGCTCGCTCCTGCCCCTCGGATGCCCTTCCAAGGAGCAGGTGGAAGTGGAATAGGAAAAAATGGGGATGCGACCCCGTGCAACTCGCAAGCCGGGAAGCCTAAACCTGCTTCGGACTTGTCCTTTAAGGACTGTACTTCAGATGGAAGGTGTTAAATAATCCCGACACCTTCCTTTTCTCATCGTGGTAGCCACAGGGTCCTTGAGGGGCTGATTGGTCTGTCTGAACTTGAATGACTTGAAGGGGATAAAGTTCTTCTACTAAACCTACGATAGGCCTGGCTACCAACGCACCATTTCTTAGAGCAATATATGATCCTTTCTAGAGACTAACCTGCTGCCTAAGTTAGTGGTAGGAAATGGGGTCATAAAGCTGTCTGCCTTGCTTAGTTTTCCGCTTCATACTCCTTATAGGGACTCTAAATTATTGTACAGTATCTTATTCCTATATTATATTCATTAGAAATGGTACTCCTCTCCTGAACCTTGGTTAAAATGATTTAAATGCCAACACAGTTTGCACCTGTGTTTCACAGGCCTCCTTAAGAACAGATCTGCAGCAGCCATGAGATGGGTCTTTGAATGACTGGAACGTTTGATAGGTGGTTCTTGGTGTGTGTGGTGGTTCTTAAATAGGCACAAACGCTGTTTATCAGACATGAACATTTCTCTGTCCTAGTTAACAGAATAGTTACCCTCCAAATTGCTGGGAGAAGTAGATCAAAACCACCAGAAAGGTCTCTTAAAATTTACCATCTACTTATGTGAAATGCTGTTTTGTCTTAACTCCTGTGTGCTGTTTCTACAGGTGCAAAGAAACCCAGAGTTCCTTAAAAATGGTCTTGTCGGCCTCATTTTTGTTCTCCTTGAGAGTTAAACGCAAGATCCCAAAGCTTGGCTCTTTGTAACAGAGTTTAACCCTTGCATTTCTTGAGTCCGAACCCTTGGTTTTTAAATCTCTTCTCTATCATGACTTGCTCCAGCATCGAAGGGAAAGGACTGAGGGACACACACTGTGTGTGTGGGAGGGGGAAAAGATACTAAAGAAACTGGAAGTGTTATTCTTGTTGCACATAAATTAGGTGGTGCTTTCACTGGCTCTTTTTTCCCCATGAATAATATCACATGCATGTAAAACAAGATGAATTAATTTGTTTTTTAAACAGAAGTCATGGTGGCCTCAGTGCTCAAAGGGTTAACTGCAGTTTAATAACAGCTAATGTTCTTAGATTTGCAGTACACTATTGTTTAAATACTGTATTCCTTGTAAATGAAGTAAAAAAAAAATGTTAAGGCTGGTGCCAATATTTTTGTTAATGAATTGTTCAGCGTTGTCTCTCACTACAGTCTGGTCAGATCTCTTTGTGTATAAGCTGGGCCTGAAGCCATTTTATAGCTTGTAGGCCTAATTGTGTAACTTTTCTTTCATAATGTTTTTGTTATAATATCTACTGTCATTTCTTTCATATGACATGTAAATTGTCATAATAAAAAAATGAAATAACTTGATGTACAAAAGTATAATGTGTATTGAAGAAATAAGGTTGCTTTTTAATCATTGTCCATGCTCCTCCAAGAGGGATTTGTTTTTACCTTTTAAAATAATTAATGGCTGCTGCACTTCACTTTCCAGGGTGATACTGCCTCAGAATTTGGTGTTGGTTTTTATTAGGAAAGTGCAAGTGAGAGTGTTTTTTCCCTTGAGCAGCTGCAGCTGAGAGTGCAGGACCTCAGAGGGCTGATTTTGCTGCTTGTGATGATTTTTCTTGGCATGTTCCTTCTTCTCCAGCATTTTTGCATCCAACTGCACAGTGATTTTGCAGCCACAGCACGAACAGGGTCTCTTCCTGCAACATGCACTTCGCTTGCTGCTGGAGTTGTGTAATTGCTAATGACAGCTGGGAATTCTTGCTTCCAGGGGGAAAATCCCCCTGCTACCAGTTCTGCATGAGCTGTAGACAAACAGCTGTGGGTTCCAGTGCTGCTGATGCTCGGACACCAGTACTGCTTTGCTTCCCAAGGTTGGAAAATGAGCTTTAAAGGGCCTGGCAGGGAGTGAGGCAGAAAGCTTTCAAATCCATCCTCTTTGGTGATTTTGTGGATAACTGGAAGTATCTGCTTGCTCACTTTCCTCTCTGGCACAGGTAATGAACTAAAATGTCAACTCTGGCTATTTCAATGCTTCTTTTGGTAAGGACAGGTTTCTGTGTTCACTGTTATGATACTGGGGTATGAAGTATGAAGCCTGTAAAACTGGGAGACGTGGATTTCTTCTCTCTTGAAGCTCTAGATCTCAAAAGAAACTTCCCACCTTGGTCTGAAGTCATCCTTCCAGGAGACAGGTTTGTGACACGAGAAAAAATATATAACATTTGTGTATTGAAAAAAGGAGGAGCTTTACATTGAACCACTGCAGCAACTTAATTCAGCTTTAATAATTCAGAAATGTGGGGTAAAATAATCTAGCAGAGTTGCTGTAAGAACAACCAGCTGCAGGGGGGCTGAGGGCTGCCTGTACCAGATCACAGGGTTGGACATGAGCAGGAATGTTCATTTTATAACCTCTACATGTGATGAATGGCTGTTTTTCCTGTATGTGCTCCTCCTCTCACCAGTTGTTGTAACCCTGTCTGCATTCACGGATGAACAGCGGAACTTCCTTCCAGTTAGATGAGCATTTCACCTGAACCTGCTTTAGAAATGCCACTTTCCTCATCTCTATTTACCTCTGTCAGTATTTTGATTATACTAAAAATGCTTAAATACCACTTCATTCGAGTTGCTTTCTGGCATGAGAGCTATTTGCATGAATAATAATGGTTGCATAATCAAATGGACAGGAATGGCCGCTCAAAGCATTTTAAAAGCCCAGCCTAGTAGATCTATGCATTTTCTCATCACTCTTACTCCTTCAAACACTGTTATTTTCTCCAGAATCCGTTCCCTTGGTTCTTTGCTATCGAAAACTGTAATTAGAAAAGCCCAATGAAGGGAGAAGCTGGAGATGTAATTGTTAATAATCTGCTTCTCTTCGTAGGAAACAGTTTGGGCAAGAAGTAGGCAAATTGGCTCCTTAAGAGTCAATTTAAGCTGCTCCAAGGGAAGACCAAGAGAGCAGCTAGTGACGACGCTGCTTTTTTTGGACCTACTGTTACCCAGAAACATGCCCTGAACACTATGGTTCATCTACCAACATGGTGCTGCTGTGAGACCTGCTTCAAGCCCTGGTTGCCACCATTTCTGGTGGTGCCTCCTAGTGGAGGCCCCACAGCAGGGACTTGCTGCTGGTCCCAGCTATGGCAAGAGGGATTTCACTCTCAAAAACTACCAAGAAATACTCCTTAAACCACGTTTCATGCCCAGGACTAATGTTTAACAATTAGTAACCCATAACTATTTATGCAACCTTTGCAGTTCTCAGGTGCTGAGCACCCACCTCAGGTTAATTTTACAGCCCCAAGTGGCAGTTTTCATAAAAGGTGCTGGGTTGGTGATGTTTTTCCTTTGTTTTTCCCCTTCTTTCACTTTATTCCTATCAGACACAGGCCCAAACCACTGGACTGCAAATACCTCCTCCCAGCTGCCGCTGCCTGTTGCTTCCTTGCTCAATCTCCGCTGGATTTTCCTCGAAAGCTGCCGGATCTGGGTGTTTCAGAGACAGCTACATCGATCTGGTTATCTGGGGTAAAACATCCACTTTTCTGCATGGCAGAGGAAGCTGCGTTGCAGAGAAAAGCACTATTGTGACAGAATAACAAAAACCATAACACCCCAGCTGTTCCCAGTCGCCATTTCGGAGCTTTTTAAGTCTCGCCTTCCCTGTTAAACAAGGCGGAGTTGCCGATACCCCCTTCCCTTTCCACTAATCCCGCGCTGGGGTTTGGCGGTGCCCACCACAACATGGCGGCGGCGGCGCGAGCACGTGACCTCCCTTCCCGCCCACGGGCGCCACCACAGAGCGGCGGCGCGTGCGCATGCGCGGGTCCCGTTCTGACCCGTTCCGACCCGTTCCGTTCCGTTCCGCTTCCGGCGGCGGCGCTGAGGCGGCGGCGGCGCGGGCCGGGCCGGGCCGGGCCAGGCCATGAGCTTCCTGAAGCGGTTCCCGCCGCCCGCCGAGGGCCTGCGGCACCGGCAGCCCGACACCGAGGCGGTGCTGGCGGGACGCAGCCTGGGCGCCGGCACCCTCTACATCGCCGAGAGGTGCGGGGCGCGCTGGCGGGCGGGCGGCTTGGGCGCTCCGCAGCACCGGGAGGCCTTGGATCTGGGTGGTTCCTCTACGTTAACGGCTGTAAACGCTGAAAACGGGTTGGTTTGGGTTAGGAGAGGAACTCCACGCTCGCACTGTGCTAGCTCTTGTTTTTAACCCATTTTCACGTGGTTTCTCCTGGCTCAACAGCCTTAACTTATGCTAAAATATTCCAAAAATATTCCCTATCTAGCCCCAGAGTGTCCCCTTAAATATTCCTTGGATTTGACAGGGGTTTCTCCCATAGGAAAGAGGCTGCCCCCTGGAAACTGTAGCTCTGGACTGGGCCTGGCTTGTTCTGCCCCCAGTTGTGGTTAGGAATAGGAGTGAAAATGTGGAGAATTGGAGGTTGCAGCACGAAAGGCATCAGATGAAACCTTCGTTCTGCTGGTTAGAAAACAAGCCCCTTTCCCAGTGGAATAACGTTGGAATAATAACATTGGAATTATCCTCGGGAATTGTGATCCCATTTCCTTCGTATACGCTCGACCTTGAGAAAATGCAGAATTTTTGACAGTTTGAGTTACAAATTATACCCGGGTGCCCTGCTGATATCTCTGAGGTGATACCTGTCTACGGGGTGTAGAATAAAGAGGTAGGGAGAAAAAAATCAGCCTTTGTTGCCCATAAAGCTGGAATATGTTCAGGGTGCTCAGATTCATGTTCCTTATGCACAGGGGTCTGTTATCTTTAAATCAGAGTTGCTCTGTGGCAAGGATCCTGTGTCAGCGGAGTGGGATAAGAGCCTTGTCCTCCACCTGGGGAATTACTGCTTTTATTTGGGTCACTTTGCTTTCCTGGGGTGTAAGCCACATGTCTCAAGATTCCTCAGGGAGTCTCTAACTTGTCTCTTTCTTCCCGATTTTAGTCGCCTGTCTTGGCTGGATAACTCTGGCCTTGGCTTCTCCTTGGATTATCCCACTATAAGTTTACATGCTATCTCCAGGGATCTAAGCGCCTACCCATGGGAGCATCTGTACGTCATGGTGAACGCAAAATTCGAAGGTATGGTCAAAGGGATATTAATATTCCAATATTAATATTCCAAAGGGAGTAGCTTGTGGTTTTAAAAATGATACAGTTTACTTAAGTAATATCTTGTGTTTTCTTTTTTGAATCTATGGAGGATGATTTTGAAGCACAGTATCACTCGGGTTGTAATCCCTTCCATGCTGCTCTGCATCACTGTTTCAGACTAACCTGGAAGCTTCATTCTACTTTCTCTTAGAATTAATTTTTAATCAAGATGACAGTTGCTCATATTACCAGGCAGAACAAATGTACAAAAAATTCCAACAAAATTAACCTTTTAGCCAATCTTGTTTCTTTATGACCTAAAGAAAGAAAACCTTTTAATTTCATTGCTTACTTGAGTGTTCTGGTGTATTGATTGTGGAGTTTTCTAATTTTTATGTTTGCTAATTTTTTGTATTGTTTTGTATTTTTCTCCTTTGGAAGACCTATTATTAAGTGTAATATAAAGGAGCCACGATTTCCTAGTTGGGTACATTTTGTTCTGCCTCTGCAAGCCTTCATTATGCTCTGTGTATGTGCCTCATTATTGCTTCTCCTCCCCTTTTTTATTCGCTTTATATTTGTGAAGAGCGGCAGTTGGAGGTTGGCTTCATTTAGAGCAGAGCTGGACTTAGCAGCGAGCTCTGCCTGCTGGTGTCCATCGGGCAAGGATTCCATGGATGTTTTACTTTCGGAGACAGCTGGATGGCAGCTTCTTGGCTCCTGAGTATCCTTGACGTTGTAGCCAGTTTTGTATCTGCTCTGGGGAGCAGCCCTGCAGAGTTTCTGTTTTTCTGTGCTTTTGAAGCTGTCAGCTCCTAGCCACAAAGTGACGCATCAGAAGTATCTGCTCTGTATTTTTGTGTCTACAGAAAATAAAATGCTTCACTGTTGCTTTGTTATGCAAGTCTGTAATTCACAGAAGTGGGGGAGCAGGTTTGTGCCCACAGTTGTCTTGTCTCCATGTATAATTTCTACTTCCAAGTCTTCCTTGCTGGCCAGGAGATGGAGGAATTGAGTGTGGCCACAAGTGCCACAGACCTCTGAAAAAGGCAAACTGGAAGTTGATTGCTTTTATGACAGCAACGCTAAGGATTCATAAAATTTACCTATGTTAAAGGGAATTAGTGTTAGCACCTTGTAGGTAAATAGTCATGAATTATTTACAGATGTTTTGAGCACAGCTGTTTTTAACAAGAATCTAGTGCTGGTGAATGGTGTATCCTACAATAACCACTGTCCCTAAAGCTTTGTATGTTGCTGTTTGGGAAGCTGCTGCTTGCTGTGGGGGTGGGAGCTGCTTTGTTTGGGCCTTTCCCAACCTTACATGTAAATTGGGAATAAGGAGAGGGGAGCAGTGTTCCCAGGAACATGGTGTTCCTAAAAGGGGATAAAAATCTCCCTGCATTTTGTGAGCATTTATAGGACTTAAGCCTTATGAGCACCTACAAAACACGCATAGGTTGTGTGCAGGTTTCTGAATTGATAATATATATGTACCTGAAAGCATTTTTTTTTCTTTTTTTTTCCCCTTTTTTGACAAAATAAACATGCTTCTTTTATATCTTTCCTTTTCTTAAAGAAGACAACGCAAAAGAAGCACCCATGGCTGAAGGGGAGGAGGCGGAAGAGGATGAAGACAGTGATGATGATATCGAACCGATTGCAGAATTCAGATTTGTTCCCAGTGACAAGTCGGCCTGTAAGTGAAGAGGAAACTCATATTTTAGCTTTTCCCAACTAAAAGCTCAGTGCTTGTCCGAGATGTTAATATTCCTCGCTATGTATGGAAGACACACAGATACAGACATATAAGATAAAGCAGCAGACTGGATCTTGGAAAAATGATTTGTTTTTAGCTTGGTTGGTGGTTTGTTGGGTGATGTGATCAAATCATAATTCTGTGGCTCTTTTGGTAAAGGAACAGTCTCCTTTTCTCTGATCTCTCAGTCCCAGTTTTCTTGGGAATCACAGAATCTACAAGGTTGGAAGGGACCTCTAGAGATCATCTAGTCCAACCTTCCCGCTCCAGCAGGGACACCCAGAGCAGGTGGCAC
>JAUBOD010000201.1:121461-140682 GCA_032353885.1 Nothura maculosa
AGAAGGAGACTCCACAACCTCCCTGGGCAGCCTGTTCCACTGCTCTGTCACCCTCACAGTCAACAAGTTCCCCCTCATCTGCAGGTGGAACCTCCTGTGCTTAAGCTGCACCCATTACCCCTTTTCTTATCACTGGCCACCACTGAAAAAATCTTGGCCCCCTCTTCCTTACAATCCCCTTCATGTATTTACACATGTCACTAAGATCCCCTCTCAGCCTTCTCTTCTCTAAACTAACAGTCCCAATTCACTCCGTCTCAATTCTGTTGTTTTGTGCAGTGGAGGCCATGTTTTCTGCCATGTGTGAGTGCCAGGCTCTGCACCCAGATCTTGAAGATGAAGATTCGGACAATGACTACGAAGGGGAGGAGTATGATGTTGAGGCGCATGGTTAGTGACTTTGTATCTTTTCAAATACCCATCAGCACCTGGATACCTTGAACTCCTCTTGCAGTTTTTGTCATGAGAAGGATTGTCTGTATTATAAATGTATATTAAGAAGCCCCTTGTTGATTACCGGTATCCCCTAAATATTCCTTATGGTAAAAAAGCAGAGTATAAAACTCAGAAAATCTGCAGTTTTAACTGTGGCAGATCCTGTTCTCATTTTTGAAAGCCCCAAGGCATTAGTGTCACTCTTGTTTCCAGAGAATATGTTTTAATGAGTCTGTGCCCCTGCTGAGCCGTGGCCTAGTCACATAACTTGTGTTACGTTATTGGCATAAGCAGCTTTAACCCTTTTGCAGTAGCTCTGTGAGCGCCCATCTCGGTGTAATTTGTCCAGTTGTTGTCGTATTCCCCCCACCTTGCTCTGCCCAGGCTCCTACATTTAAACCTGACGAATGTCAACCCACTTTTGCAGAGCTAGGACAAGGTGACATCCCCAGCTTTTACACTTACGAAGAAGGATTGTCGCACTTAACGGCAGAGGGACAGGCCACTCTGGAGAGATTGGAGGGCATGTTAGCCCAGTCCGTGAGCAGTCAGTACAACATGGCTGGAGTGCGAACAGAGGACTCCGTAAGGGAGTTTGAAGGTAAGATAATGCTTTTTGGTCACTAAAAAATGCATTAAAACAGTGGGGTTTTTTTTCCTGCTCTGGCCAGTCCCTAAGTACTGGTACAGAGCTCATGCAGATATATGGGTATTGTCATGGCATGCTGAATGTGTCAGGGCAGTTTTATCTTTTGTTCACTGCTAGTGTTTCTGGATTTTCTTAAATTCTGAATTCCATTTGCTATTTAAACAGCTATTTGAGGAGTAAGATTTCTTTTTGTTGACAGATCTCTCAGATTTTGTCAATGCTGTTTTCAGCTGAGCACTACAGTGCCTATGAAAAGGACAGCAAAGTAATTCAGTGATACTGCTTCACTTTATAATATAAAACTCAGTGTTTCACTATGACCTCACGTTTTAAAAGATTAGTGATAGAAAATCAAGTAGCTCTTGTGGATTTCTGACAATCAGCTTGCTTCAAAAAGCAAATAAGATGCTAATCCAGAAGCCTTTACAGAAGCATTTGCATGCTTTTTTTCATCTTTAATTGCTTTAAGGACTTGTTTGCAGGTTCTCTTTATTCTTGAGCTTTGTAAATTACATAATACAAATATGTCTTTAAATTATATACTCACTTTTATGGAAAGTCCTTGTAACTTTTTGGCTGGTTTCTGAACCTCCACATTTTGAAAACTTACACTAACTGCTCAATTTATTTTATCACACATCTTTGAGTCATTTTCAGCCATTTCATTAGCCTTTTTAAGGGTACTGCCTCTTTTCACAGCAGTGTTTTCTTCCAAAGTTCACCTGAGGTATTTTCTGCTTTGGAAGTCTCTCGCCTACAGAGGGCACTCGCTGTCTGCTCTGTGATAATCCCCTCTGCTTGTGAGCACTGTGGTATTTTGGAGCATTGTAGCTTCTCTTTCAGATGGGATGGAGGTGGATCTAGCACCAGTGGTCGCAGGGCAGTTTGAAGATGCAGAAGTTGATCACTGAGGAGTCCAGATGCTGCTGTAAGTTCTCCTGTCTTTAGACACCGCTGCTTAGGCTCCCTTCTCTCTAGTTTTTTTAATGTGTTTAAGCGATCTCAGACTGCCAACTGGACATATCTTGAAATATGAGGATAACGGTGGTGTAGAGAAAGGAGTTGTTTTGCTCAGTGAATTGTTGTGTAGCTATTTAAAATCATGTATCAGCTTATACTATCCCCGTTTGGGTAACCTGCCTCCACATGCTTCACTGGAAGACAGATCAGCCTGTTCATCCATGTGTTGGATTAAGAATCACCTGCTGTTAGAAAGATTCCTGGATGTTCATGCAAATACTGGAGCCCTGCTGGAAAGTTGCTGTCTTTAGTGTCTGTTATTTCACCCCTAGTGTGCAAGATTTCCCAGGCCTTTCGGGAAGGAGGAAAAGTGTGCAGTGTCCCCCTCTTCTTTCCCTGTGAGCGGAGCAGGAACATGTCCTGGTAAAGTTACCAAGCTCTTTGCATGGGCTGATTGTTAGAAACATGCAACTTGCAGAGAACTTCTCGCTGCTCCTTACCTCTACTCCTTATCTACTCTCAGTGGCACTATGAGCTGTGCCTGTGTTTCCTAACCCATGCTGGGGCGGAGAGGATTAACAGCTTATTCTGGAACTCTTTGCATGGGGACACAGAGGCCTGGTGGAGATCTAATTTCAGCCCTGCTTGAGCAGCATCTGCTAGTGGTAGCAGTTTACATGCAGCGCTCGAGTGGCAGCACCCTGGCCCTGTGCTCATGGCTCGCTCCAAGGTGAGAAGACAGTTCCTACTGCTGTAGCTGTCCCGCTGTAAACACTGGAGGGAGTTTCAAGCAGAAAGCTTAAAAGGAGTGTGAAGGAAGAAAGGGCATGGCCAGGAAGGAGAAAGAGACTGAAGAAAATGAAGTCTCTTAAGTCCTTCGCCAAGGACTTAAGTGAGGGAGAGGTGCTACATGTCTGCCTTCCTTCTTCCTCACATCTTGTTTTTATTTGTTGCCCTCAATACTGCTGCATTTTTGAAACTCTCTGAATATCCCTGTGTTTGCCTACTGATCCGAGCAGCTGTTGTTGGTCCTGAATTCATACTTATTCTTTGCTGTGAGAATTCACGCTTTTCTTTGGTCACTGTTGACAGATGTAAGCTTCCAGTGGCACTCCCTTTCTGCCTTATTTGATAAATGATGTACTTTAAAATACAGACTCTTCAGATCTACGAGTCTCTAAGGGAGACTCTTCAGATCTAAACGATTGAGTTTTAGTAGATTTTCCTGCTGTTTATTGCATGTTTTAGAAGGTGCAAGAAACAAATGTTGCAAGAGTGAAAAAGATAGGGATGATTTTCTTTTTTGCCTGGCTCAAAGCTGTTGCTGATCACAGCTAAGGAGCTGATCCCTATCAGGGTGGATAAAGTGACCTGCACATGCAGTGTCAAGGGTTACAGTGACGTGGGCAATGTCTGTATGCAGGACAGGCCTCTTCCAATCAACCTCCAGTATCATCTTGCTGATGTAAGTATACTCAGAAATCTAGGATGATCAACTGAAGATGCATCATGAGAAGGATGGCTCTGAGGTCCGTGCTAATCATCCTGCAAATAAAGGCAGCTTGGGTTTATGTGCTGAGAGCAGGGCAGAGGGGGAGCACACGGAGATCTTCTCAGTATCTCAGGAGCAGCTCAATCATTTTAACTTTCTGAACAGCAAAACCAGTATTTGCAGGAACATCTTGCTGGTGATCCTTTGGAGAGCAGAGCACTGCTCTGTCTCTAAAACACCTTGTGTTGTGTGTTGCTGCTCGTTACCCAAATGAGATGTGATGCTGCTTGATGAGGCTCCCGGAAGACTCGCTGGCAGTTGGTGACGTTTCTGTTAGTCTTGTAACAAGCAGGGTTTTGTCTGTCGTGTTACACGCTTCCAGTAACTTGTTTTGAACTAAGCAGTGTGACCCTGTGGGGGGTGGAGAGTATGAGAGGGTCTTCCAGGACACGAATGTGTGACTGTTGATTGTAGATGTCCTTGGCTGACCTCCATTCAGATGTGTTGTCAAAAGCAAAGTTGCTCAGGCCCTCTGAAAATTAATTCCCTAGTGAGATTAAGTTGCTCTCCTGTGTGACTGTGAATATTGGATACTGCTACTTTGTAAAAATTAATAAACTTATGTTTTAATGCCTGTTATGTAAACCCAGTGTCTTGTGTCTTTCAGATTCTTCTTGGGGCACTTCCAGAATAAGCCGTAAAACTGAAGACTTTGCAGTGACTATTGGGAGTTAACCTTTCTTTTAATGACCTAAGCATAGATATCTAGGTCTATAAATGCTTTTATAGATGCTTAAAAATAGGGTTTGACATTCGTGACCACAATGGGTTTATTAAAGAAAAAAACACACAATAAATCCTCTTGCGTCTAACACTTGAATGGGGTTAATGACATCATCGTGTTTCCAAGCCTTTTTAGGAGTTCTAGGACTTCAGAAATAAAATTGAAAGTAGAACAGAATTCTAGATTGTCCTAGAATTTTCCATATTTTTGTACCTGTTCATTGCATCAAGGGAAGAGAATGAGAATAGGAATGTGGCAAAGCCTCACTAAAGTGAAGTAAGGTTGGCCAAGGAGTAAAAGCAAAAAGAAATTCAAAGCCCCTCAAGTAACTATCTGTCCAGTGCTATTCCCTGTCATTTCTTTGGGAGCAGTTTGGGTAGTGGAGAAGGTAGAATAAAATCTGTAAAGTCTTGAATATGAGAATGCTTTGTGTCTTTGTATTAAATGTTAACAACATTGTTAAATAAACTAAGATTTTTGTATCTCACAATCCAATTATGTTGCAGGTCTCAGTCATTTCCTTCAGCAAGCTGTTGAGAACTCTGAGCAGACCTCCTTTGAGTTACTGGTGCTTTGATGAAAAGTGGCTTTGCTGGACTTCTGTTTATATATAAATGTAATTAGATATGAGACTAAATGGTCAGAGTATGTTCACAGTGCCTCTATAAGACAGAATTAAGTGTTACTGGGACATATCCCCAATGAAGGCCGCTAAGAGCTCAGTCCTGTGGGATCTCCCTGCTGGAGTTGCAGATACAGCAGTTGCTCTTGTAATTGTGTTCTGCTTTGAGCTGAAAGGGACACTAAAGTCCTGTAAAATTAACCATAGTAAATGACCTTTCATGTATTCACTTGTTTCTCTGCTGAGCCTTCCAGAACTGAGGAATATGAGCTAAAGCAGTAAGACCTTGGGAGCTGTTTACTAAGTGTTACAGGGAAGAGAAAAGTTTAAGACCCAAACCAACATCTATCTGGCTCTGCAATCTTCCTGGTATTGAGTTTAAAAGGAGGTACGACATAGACTTTACTTGCATTGTCCCTTCATTAGTGCTCTTTACACTCTGATTGTGTGCATATGTGTATATATTTTATATAAATGCCTATATGGATTTTTAAGGTAGAGAGTTAGAAGGGATGGCACAAAGCAATGCTGGCATTTACATGCTACCCTTTAGAGAACCTGGAGACGGTGAGATTAGGGATAGCTAAGCAGGACTGAAAAACTACCAGTCCTGTAGTTCAGGAAATAAATTTCATGAAACCAATAGATGTTCAACCTTGATTTCTGCATGCGTCTCATTTCCTGAAATGAGTTTCTGTTGCTTTTCATGAACTGTATGTGTTAATTATGCTGGCAGACAGGCAGAGTTAACCTGTAGTGCCAAAACTCTGTCCAGGCTGTAGCAACCTTGGAAAGAAAGCCTTGTATCACTACAGAGCTCCAAGTGAAGTTATTGTTCCATGCTCCCAGTTAAGCTAACAGACTACTATTAATTTCAGTTGGAAAGAAACTTCTGGATGAAATCTGAAGGTCATATCAAGAATTAGTGTCTTGGAGTTTAGGAGATATAGCTTTGAAGCTAACTTTATGCTTGGACCATTTGTGAAATTTCTGCCAAAACTTTTCATGCAACCTTTATTTACTTAGTTGATGTTAAAATAGTTTTGGCTGCATTATGAATTAAATTAACTCTTAGCTTTATTTTTCATTCTTTTTATGACTTTTTTTTGCTTTTGTTTTGCTTTAATTTAGCTGATCGGAGGCCTGTCCAATTCTTAACAATTCTACTTTGAGTATAAAGAGAGATGCTACTCGTCAATCTCCCCACTTTGAACATAATTTATTTTCTTTTTAAACTCTATGCATGCCAAAATAAACAATACCAACATACAGAAGTCAGATCTGACCTCTTTAAGGAGTTTGCTTACAGACCTTTGAAAAGGAAATGGAAGTGTCTATAATCTAGCTAAACTTGGCTGTCTGTTAATTTGTGTCTTTAGTTTCTCATCTCCTTGGCCACTCTTTCTGAGACATTCAACCCTGGCCTCATAAACACATCAGACCAATTCATTACATAAGGCTTGTTTTGTAAGAACCTAGGCTAAAAATTGGCCCTGAGAACTGCAGTAAAAGCAGAGCTCCATGGAGGGGAAAATCTCTAAGCTATGGATCTCCTTAAAATGAGTAAAACTGATAAAAGCAGAAAGGCAACTGACACTGATATGTAGAAGTTAAATCTGTTTTAGAAGTGTGAGACTTGAATCATCAGAGACTAGGCTGCAACTGGACAATAATGCTTTAAGCAAGTATACGGTTTTCACAAGTATGAAAAGTATGTTTAAACAGTTGATTTTGTTTTACAATATAATCTAAACATGTTTTAATTCTCTGAAAAGATTTTTATTGGAACAAATATGAAATTACATGAAATAATTTATTCTCAAGCTGTTTCAAGAATGCTGAGAACAGTAGCTGCTAAAGACTTGGTTCAGTATTTTACTGTGTAACAAGCCTTGTCTAGTTCTCTCTGTCTCTTAAATTATGGTTTGCAAATATTTATTAAAATACTAGTTTGGTACTGAAATTTCATCTTAATTTTGAAAACTCTATTTTGGCATAATGTCATCTATAAAACAATGACACAACAGTCAAGAAAGGAAAGCTCATGCTGCAAACAGGACTTCAGGGTAGCTAGCCCTGCTCTTCATGTCAACCAAGGCTCTAAGAGAAAGTGCATGCCCTTTTGGGGGGAATGTAGCATTCTTATGGTTTTAGATCTTCTCTTACTCCAGCAAATTGGATTTATTTCTAGAAAAATATCTTGTAAGATTTACTATGTAAAATCAAGGACAAATCAAGTTTTGATTTGTTCATTCCTTTATACTGTCTGTTCTGTTTCTCAAAAGGCAGCATAATCAGGTTACCTTTTTTCCTAAAGTGCACTTCAACTTATGTTTCTGTAGAATGTTACCAGTACTTTATTAACACTCTTCCCAGCTAAGCTAAACTTCCAGTATACTATAGTGAGATGGGATGGGACAGTCTTCCCAAAGGAAGAGAGGAATTACTTACCTGCAATAAGTATTATTAAAACAATGTTGGTCCTACTATTTTATTTTGGCATAGAGTACCTCTAGAATGGAGCTGTGAAGATTCCTCTAGCGAGTGGCACAGCCTTTCTTCCTCTTGGAGGTGCCATATATTGCAAGTAGGAATATTCTGAGGTCACTAAAAGCATGAAAGCTTCAGCTCTTTTTTTTTCAGGTGCTGTCTATGGGAAGAAACCAATAAAATCAAACTTGAAAAAAAGTACTTCTCTAAAATTAATTTTATATGCAGTTGTAGTAAAGGTCAGCAATTATGGCACTTCTGGCTAAAGTGACAAAGTCTCAGTATTTATCAGTCCTTTTCTTCATCTTCTTGACTGAAGATGTTGGCAAATACTCTCAATATCCCAACATACTATTACAAAATGAAAATTTCAGTACAAAGCCTTAAGTCATGTACTTGAAAAAAACAAAATTTGAAAACACACTGAAAGGTGATGTAGAAATTAATGTCAGAAGTTTTCTGAGAGCATCTTTTCCATAGGTGGCTGCAATTTAACTTTTCTTTCTATTATTTTTTTAATGTTGTATTGCTGGAGATCAGAATTTGGTCTCAAGATATCCGAGGAAGGATTTCATCCCATACAAAGGAGACAAGTATTGTGCCTGAAAAGACAAAATACAAAAAAAGACCTTTAATAAACATTCCGTTAAAACATTTAAGAGTTTAACATACAATGGAGACTGCAGAAAAAATAAAATGCTCTTTAGAAAAGTTTGCGGAGAATCAATACTTTTTGAAAACACAGACATAATTTCTTGCAAAGAAGGCTTCAGTAGACCTTTCAAATGTCCAAAGATGTTGATAATTTTGCTCTCTGAATGTTTTACTGTGTTTTGCTTCTGCTGCATATAAGGCAAGGATGGAAGACTTGGCCTGGATGAGTTCACTGTGTACTTTCCTCTTGCCAAACATCTCCTACCTTTGTGCCAGGGCACATATGTGACACACAAACTAACTAAGGGCTTGATTTCTTAGCAATTAGGATAAGGGCAAGTTCACTAGCAAAGCCCATTTTAGTAACTGCATTGTTATGAGGTATTGCAAGCAGGTACAGTATAATGTTTTTTTGGGGGGTGTGTGTATGTGTCTATCATTCCTATTTAGGCTTTATTTTAAAGCTGAAAAGTATAAAACTGTAGGTTTTATAAAGGAAGGGCTAGGGAGAGCTTGTGAAGCCTAGAGATCATTCTCCATTGTCAGTATGAAGAGCTTTTCTCTCTTGTTCACAGAGAGGCTCATTGCCTAGCCAAGTGGGAAAACATCCAGTCAAAATTCCCAGTTTAAGTGCACACCAGATAGTTGCTGAGTTCCAAATTAACTTTCTTAAACAAAACCAAATAAAGTATCAAACAACTCTCCTGGATACCTTTCTTCTTTGTGGCATCTTCCCAGAAAATTCTGCTGAACAATTGCCTCAGTAAGCAGAACTTTGTTCTCATTAAGTCCAAAGTCTGAACAGTGTTGTTTGCCTTCCCTGCCTTCCTTTGGACCCTGAACTCTTGTGAGGACTGTGACCCAAACAGCCATATTCACCACCAGTTCTTCCCTGTTTGTGAGCAGGCCAAGTACAGCATTAACACTCATTTATATATATATTTCTAGTGTCTGCAGTTGGTTTGTGACACTTTCTTAGGAACTTCCTGGACATTGATGCTCTCTCAAATGATCGTTATATAATTGAAATGATTCCCGAGTACCAGGTTCTGGAAGCATAAGACCTTAGCTAGTTACTGCAAATCTCGTTTGCCACCTACAGTCAGCAAGATGGCCTGTAACACATCTGTTTTGATGCTACTTACAATCACTTTAACAGAAACTTGATTAAAACCATTTTGAAAAATCAGTTCCTTGACTACAGTTTTTCATGAAGGACCATAAAATACCAGGGATTTGCTTATCCTGAAGAAAATTTCTACTTTTCTCCTTTTGTAAAGGTGATTATCAATTTGCTTCTTGTTCAAAGCATCTTTTCCAAGAAGATTGTTTCAGAGAGGGGGCTAAGCATTGTTTCATGGCTAGGTCAGGATACCCGTTGTATAAATGGTCTTAGCCTGTCTCCTCTTGGGTATTTGATATGGGTATAAAGGAGACTGTACTACGCTTCGCAGAGGCCAGCTGGAGTTTCATCCAAGATGCTGGGGAAAAGGGAGACATCAAATCAAAATTTAGTTCTCAATACTTGATTTTCTCATTATGACTCTATTTCTAGGAAGTCTAGTACAATATTTGCATTGACAGATGGACTCTAAAAGTGATTTTAAAAATTGCATTTAAATAGCCTTGCCCTCATCATTTACTCTTATGAGGTTCTTTCTTTAGAGATTCTTTTCATAGGAGTCTTATTACTGTAATAAGTTCATTTCCTAAATATCTCCTCATTTGGTCCAATTGTAAAGGAAAAAAACCCACTTTTTAATTCCTATTACATTCTAACTTCCCAAATGTAACAGAAGACAGTATCGCTGGGTGTTAGATTTGTAGATCTGCATTTCGGAATTGATCAAATTTCATGTGCATCTTTTATGTATTTCTTCCTCAGATCCCTAATATTTGTTTAAAATTCTTGATTTATAAGATAAAGTATACACCTACACAAAATCCCTTCTTTGGTAGTGAAATACTCCTATTGAAACAAACAAAACTGCCCTTCAGGCGGTCAACAGAGCCAATATCTATAACAAAATGTTTTGCTACAGTAGTTACATGATGGTGTCCTGAGTAGACATGTTCACAACTACTTTGTTTGAAAACTATTTCTCTAGTAAATTATAGACAGCATTCAAGGTATTCTGTATATATTCTTTATATATGAGATAGATGCACCATTTATGAACACACACAGAAATGTAACATTTCTCCCTAAACACATTCTGAATTCACATCACATTTCCAATAGACTCAACAGCTGCTTTTTTTTTCTTACCAAAGCCTCAATCACTTGAAATACTTCTGCAAAATAGTTTCCTTACGTCAGTTGTCATAGAATGCTTAAGGTTGGAAGGAACCTCTAGAGGTCATCTAGTCCAACCCCCTGCACACACAGGGTCACCTAGAACATACTGCACAGGCTGCATCCAAGCAGGTTGGGAAGATCTGCAGAGATGGAATCTCCACAACCTCCCTGGGCAGCCTGTTCCAGGGCTCTGTCACCCTCATCATCAAGAAATTTTTTCTTTAAGTTTCTGTGGAACTTTTGATGCTTCAATTTGTGGCCATTTTCTCTAGTCCTCTCGCTGGCTACCACTGAAGAGAGGCTGCCCCAGCCTTCTCACTCCTTCTCTTAAGGTATTTATATACACTGATTAGATGTCCTCTCAGCCTTCTCTTCTCCAGGCTGAACAGGCCCAGCTCTCTTAGCCTTTCCTCACAGGGCAGGTGTTCCAGGCCCCTAATCACCTTTGTAGCCATGTTGTCAAAATAGTTGTCAAAATAGCAAAGGCCAGGTACTTACTAGCCAGATAATCTCAAAATGGATCAGACTGTAATCACTTAATAGAAATCTAAACTTGAGTTCTGAGAATTGTATGTTCTCATAGGACACAAGTGCTCCCTTCAACTTTGCTTAAAGCATTTCAAAAGCTGCTAATGGAAATGGTGCAAGCTTTCTCAGTTGTTCATGTATCCTGTTTCGATGCCTGTTTAAAACTGTATTTTAGTGAATTCAGCTGGATTAAAAAAAATAGTTTCCTTCATTTTGACTTTCTGAGAGACACTACAACTGAAACTTACAGAGATGCATTAGGAGAAGACGAAAAAATTATAACTGAAGCTCTTTGTGGTGTTTTCTCATGTGTTCTACAGCTCTCCTTGCTTCCTGTACTATTGTTGCATCTTCTAGTAGGATTAACAGTCATTAAAGAACTTAAGACTAGTTAATTGGCTCTTTAATGTGACCTCAAAGCATAAGGCTGAAGATTAATTAAAGTAACTATAAACAATGAACAGGGTTACGTGAAGCACTTCCATCTGAATTAAGCCAAAGTTAAAATCAGTAAGTTCCATAATGAAACTGGGTCTTAAGTTGGAAAAATTCTAGTTACTCAGATATGCCTTTCTTACTCCTAGATGTAAAACAAATTATTTGTAATAGTGTTTGGTAGGAGGAGGAATGTAGAATGGGGAAAGTGATAATTATTGAGATGGTCTATTTTAAGCACTTGTCTTAAAATCTAAAAAAGAAACACTCATAATGTCACAAATCAAGACAGAAAATGATTGCATGCTAACCAATTTGTATTTCTTTTTGAGCTTTATCAGGTTGGCATTTGCTCTTAAGTGGCCACTTCTTAAGATTCTTTTGGAATGTGCAGCTCTGGCTAATAATTGGTGGGCTTTTGGTCAATGTGAGAACACCCATTATACCTCAAACAGGCTGGATTTCAATACTGAGGTGTCAACAGGCTTCTCCAAATGGACCACATTCCAGAGTAAACAGCCACTGGTTTATAACTTACCAGTTAACCTAAATGTTTCCCATTTAAAATTATCCCATTATTTGTTTTTCTAAGTACAATAAGTGACACTGTTCAAAGTATCCCATATAAACTGAGCAAACATCTAACCTTGGCTTGCAAAACAGACCATTAAGTTATAGACACTCTACACAAGCCATTAAATGTGTTTACAATTTGCAGTCTACATTTGCAAAAGGAAACCACAAATCGGAATGACTTGTACACACAATTAGGCATCTCATGGACTTTATGTCAAACAGAAGCCTCGAAGGCTATGAAATAAAGAATACCTAATTCCTGATTTTTGAACTCTGTACTAAATAAGACTTTCTCAAAGTAAATAACAGCTTTAAGGACTTACCTAAGGATGGTGCTAGCCAATATACTAGCGAATAACTCAAAAAATTTTCATAGAAACAATATGGATGTAACGAAAAGGCCAATGCTGGGTTAAATATTGCTCCTGTGAGATTTCCACCTGAAATAAAACGTAAGCAGCATGAATCAAACCATCTTTTTCAACAAATACTTAAGTTAATTTCTGAAATGTAAATATAATGTAAATGCAACAAGAAATGCACACCCTGCAATAAAATGCATTAGCAGAAAATATTTGGAGAGAGATTTTTTTCTGAACTGTTTTTCATCAAATGATACCATATAACTCTGGGCAGTTTTCTAAAACAAATTTTTAAATATCTGAAGCACCAGCTGCACTTTCCTTAAACAACATCTGGTAGAAACATAAAAGATAGGAGCTTGGCTAATGTTTTTGCTGATAAAACTGTAAGTTGCCCTGCTACCGTTTTGCTAATTGTGTTGCTTAGAGTCTATCTCATGCTTTTAGAGCTGTCAGAATTTATATAGAATTTATATATTATATATAAATATAATTTATATATATAATTAGTAAACTGTAATTACATCACAGATGAAACTGAAGGTAAACGTTTTTAATTATGACATGTTGCTCCCGTCATTGCAGTCTTGCTGAAAAAGCATCAATAATAAAAAGCAATTTTCCACTGTTCTGTACTATTATTTACTAACTGTGATGTCTGTTTTATCTGTCAATCTATTTCTATACATTATCATTGCCTAATTAAATTCACTCAACCTTCTTAAAAGCTTATGCTTGATTTTCACAGGTCTAATAAAGTAGTGTGAACCTGTCCTTTGTATACATCTTATGCTTCTGTAATAACTGAAACTTTAAGGAAACTTTGGGTAAGTTCTTTGTCATTATGTTCCTTTCTTCTTTTTATATGTATTTTTAAAATTTCTTTTCCCATTATCACAATTTGGAAAAGTTTTAATCTTCCTTGAACTATTCAATTCACTCTGATCTGACACTTGTCTTCTGCAGTAAATCAGACTTACTGTGGACTCTGTGATTCTGCATCTTGACATATTAGCAACTTCCACTGCTGCTAGAAAGAATGTGTAACAATTTGCTTCCCTCTATGTACAGATTCACTCCTTGTACTCCTACACGCCCAAAAACACATCCAAGAGCAGAATTTCACCCTCAACATAGTGAAATTCCCTCTCCCTTTGACAGGAAAGAAAGTGTAACAACTTTGGCACAGCTGATATAATCCTAATATGTGTTCCAGCACTGTATGTGAAGACAACTTTTATTTTAAAATTACTACTGACAAGTGAAATTAGGAGGGAAAAAGAAGCTTGGAATTAAAAAATATTTTTGACATTTTTGCCTTGACATATTTGGTTCATAAAAATCTAACTCATTTCATGCATTTCTCATTTCTTTGTAATATTGCCTGTAAATGAAAAAGCCCTAAAAAGATATTCTTTTCTTTCTCTGATTTCCCCAGTGGAATTTCCCCAGATTTTCCTTTATGAGCAGTCACATGCTCTCCATCTTTAGCCTCTAATATATTCTGTTAACACTTAAAAACAAAATCATCTCTTTCCCCCCCCCCATTCAGTAGAAAAAATATGGATTGCATATGGAATTGGAGCTTTGTGTACAATATGTACTTACATAAAAACCACTGTCTGTACAAGACCAAATTAAAAAACAAGCAGTATTTATAGCCATAGAAATTGCAGAAGAAAAGCTACAGGAACAGTTTTTAATCCTGCAAATATTTACTTTGCCATCTAATGTTATTTGTGGAATGAGTTGCATGCTATATCGCAGCAACTTCCATGAGGCACAGGAAGCAGGGGATCTATCAATTTATCACAGTGAACTGTAAACCATATGATTTAATGTTTGCTAGTCCTGTAAGTACATCAATTACTTTAGATGGGTATACATCTTAGGAATATAGCTATATTTCAAAATTCTACCCAAGTCAGATTTGATATGAAATAGGAGAAATTCCTTCTTATAATCAGGGATAAAGCCTTTTTTTTCCCCCTTCTTCAGGGTATAGCTTTTAAACATAACAAAATAGAGTATAAATCATAGGCTGACATCTGATAATATACGTACTTTCTAATATTTCTGGTTCATTCATAAGTGAATAAATGTAGTTTCTAAATGGACAACTTGTTTTTTTAAAAAACAAAGTATGAAAGCAAACCATTAACAGGAAATTTGTTTTCTAAGTTTAATGTTTCTTTTGGAGTTCCTACCTAGAACACTGTATCTTTCAAGCTGAAGCCTGAAAAAACATTCTTTATATATTATAAAGTATTTCTAAAGGAAGTGAGGATATTACCAACTTGTCTAACTCAGCATTGCTTCGCCTAAATTTGGTGCTGTTTGCCTAGGCCTTTGGCACTGGAAGAGTGGAAGAATGATTCCTTCTTCATAATGAAAGTGCTCAAGTTCCTTAGAAACAGTTAGCAAAGAGGTGCAAAACATTTCCTGAGAATGATATAGTCCAATTAAGTACCTGCCACAGGAGAAGGGAATATATCCTGGGAAATATTTTTAAGTAGGCAGAGGAGAAGAACGAACAAAAAGAAAACCCTGGGAACCTGTAAAATATGCTAAAAAGATAAAGTTCTGTCACCTTATCATAGGAAGAAAGTGATAGGAACAGCAGTATTCCCACGTTTCTTGTGCAATAGCTCAGCAACAAGAATCTTGGGTTTCACATCCTTAACTTCAAGTAGCTTCAATCCACATTTTGGGAGGGCTCAGCAATCACCAGGCTCCCAACTCTTGCAAGGGGAAGAATGCAATTTCACCTTTCTTTTTGAACCTGAGCGTATGGCCAAGAATCACAGAATCTTGAAAAGTTCAGAGCAGAGTGTAAAAGAATCAGATTTCACCCATAACCCCGTATGGGAAAACTAGGTTCCAGATCTTATGCCTGGAAGGTGTACATATTTTACAGCAGTTTTGATACTGGATTAAAAAAACAAAAGGAAAATGTCCAGAAAGTACAAGACCTTATACAGATGACACAATATATAGTCAAACTGCATATGGAGTAAGCCTGGGCTCAACAGATGGGATGTTTCCTACAAGTACATGCAGATTGAGTGCACTGGTAGTGTTAACAAGCCCAAAATGTGACAAGAAAGAGGTCCTGGTAGCAAAGGGCCTTCTGCTAGAAAGAGGCCAGCCTGGCCAACAATACAGGCATAAATTCACTAGGGGAACTAGCAAAGAGAAAGGCAACGTGACACGCATTATTTTACAGGACTGTTCACTAAGCAGCAAAGGAATGTTAATCAGGAATCCAGCTGTCTATGTGCCTAGAAGAGAATCTTTTGCTATGCTTTAACCAAGCAATTCAGGAATACAATCAGTGTGCTAAAACGCTTCTGCCTCAAAAAATAATGTTGAAAAGTAGTTGAAATTACTAAGTTAGTTGTACAAATTCTCCAGAGACTTCTTCTTTTTATTCTTTCAGCTAAACATTATGTGTAAGGACTTTTTATACATCTGAAACTTCTGCTGTATTCTACATACCTATGCTAAATATAGCAAAGCCTTCAAGAAAAGGGATCAAGGTGCTCCAGACATCCAGAGATGAGGAGGTTTTGTCCCTCATACATTTCCTCAGTGACCTCCTCTGTGGTGGCAGCTGAAGCACCAGCCAGTACAAGGAGCTTTGTACCCATCCCTCTCTCATCTCCCTGTATTTCAATATACAGACTTGTTCACCCAGCCCAATCCACCCCCTTGGAGGCCACTCTGAAGCAAGGGGATGTATGTAAGAGCTCTGTGCCCTTACATACACACACCAGCAGAGTGGAAAGAAACCGAGCAGGTAACACCAGTAAGGGGGATAAGAGGTGGAACAGAACAGAGGTCAAAGCACTCAAGATGCCCACAGATGTCATGATATGAGACATTCGACAAATTTATCTGAACATTTGGTTTCACAGGTGTTCAGAATTTATCCTATCTTTCCACATGCCACAAACGTTCATTCATTTAGGGAAGCTGACTGGGGTAGATGATATAAGATATAACAGATATAAGTTACATGCTGATTAAACGTGGCACATGCAGGTCACAGGTCTGCACAAGGGCATTGCACAACCACCCTTTCTCCTGTGCAGACAGCGACACTTTCTCACAGTGCCCTTTGGGATGAGGACACCCTGCAGAACACCTTGCACGAAGCACCCAATGCAACATGAGGTCAGATTACGAAACAATTTTTCACCAGATATTTCAACAAGAGCTCAGTGAAATTATCAGCCGTATTACCTGCAGATTTCGCTCGGTTGGAACATGCAACTCACTCCACTCTTAGCCACAATCAGGTAGCTGAATCTAATGAGGCCAAGTTTAGACATGCTGCACATGAACTTTGGAGATGCATTTGCAGGATCAAAGACTTTGGGGGGGGAAATATATTTTTCCCTAACTTATGATTGTATTATTATTATTTTATCAATGTGTTTTAAATTAACAAAAAGGAAAATTGCTATTCAGTGGTGGCAACAGGGAATAAAACGACTAACCTGAATACACGAGCATGGTGATGAGCAGCGCAATGAAATGGACTCTGAGGTTGGGATGGATCAAGTCCACCCGCAGCACGGCCAGCTGGAACACGGCCGAGAAGAGCAGCTCTATGAAGAAGGCCTGCGCCTCCGTGGTCTGCAGCGGGTGGCCGCAGCGCTGCCAGCGCGCTCCGCCGTGCGCCTCGGCCGCCCCCAGGCTCCACACGAGCTGCATGAAGCCCCTGGCGAGCGCGGCGGCGGCGAACTGGGCGCCCACGCGGAGCGCGGCGGCGCGGGGCCGCACGGCGCCCGCCCACGCCTGCTGCAGGGTGCCGCACGGGTTGCCCGCGCTGCCCGCCAGCGTCACGCCGTGCAGCACCGTGAGGCCGTAGGTGAGCGGCAGCGCGGCGGCCGGCGGCAGCTCCGCCGCGGCCAGCAGGCACAGCTCGTTGGTACAAGCGCAAATCTGGAAGGTGCTCAAGAACTCCCGTAGCGAAGCGCCCCGCCGGCGGCCCGCACCCACGCGGCAGAGCGCCACGGCCGCCACCACGGCGGCCATCAGCAGCAGCGAGGGCCAGAGCCCAGCGGCCATGGCGAGGGGCTGCATGGGCTCCGAGAAGGGCTCACGCTGTGGGGCTGGCCGCGCTGCCCATGGCGGGGGGAGCTGCTGCCTCCTCCTCTCAGGTGGGGAGCTCCTTTCCCTCCTTGAGGGAAGGGCGCTGCGCGTTTCCCCGGGAGCAGCGGGCAGCTCCCGCTCCCCTCAGCCGCCCGGTGCGAGGCGAAGAGCCGGCACGAAGGGGAGCGCAGCCGAGCCGGTTCCTCGCGGCCCGCCGCGGAGCTCAGGAGCGTGGCGAGAGGCGGAGCGGAGGCGGGGAAGGAGGAGGGAGACGCCGCAGAGGTTGGACAGTAACCGCCCGCCCGACGACAGCGCCCCGCCACCGAGGAGGCGCCGCCAACGGCTCCTGACGGTTCCTAACGGCCGCCGCCAACGGCTCAAACGGCCGCGCGACAAGGCGGGGGGCGAGCGAAGGGGGCGCGGGGTGAGGGGCGCATGCGCGCGAAGCGCCGCCGCTTTCCCGCCTGGCGCTGAGGCGACGCGAGGCGACCTGAGGTGTCCGCGCGTCGCTGCCGGTTCCTGCCTCTCGCACACGAATGTGAGGCGCGGGCTGCCGCCTGTCAGGCTCAGAGGGTGGCCTAAGGCGCTTAAAGTACTTGTTTGTTTATTTATTTGTTTATTTTGAGGCTTTGGGAAGCTTTGCTTCGCAAACTGCAGGTGCAGCAGTGGCTTCAGCCCCTTCCTCCCACTCTGGTTGTGTGGGACACCAGTGACTCCGTATTCTTCTCCAGGGGAAGCAAAGCTAAACCTAGGTGCTGCAAAATGTGGGAGTGTTTGAATTTGCAGCAGGCTCTGAATAGCTTGGGAACAGCACTGAAAAACAGGCCCTGTCGTTTGTTTTTTTGTGCTGGTTCCTGGGAAAGACGTGCCCAGAATATGGTCAGCAGCAATGATGCTATTCAGCTGCAGGCTGAGTTTTCCTTTCATCTCTGCCTGCAGTGCTAATATGCAGGTGAGCTTCTGCAAGAGAGTCTTCTCTCTGATGAAGGATAGCTGTGATAGTGTATCTTGGTTTGAAACCCTAGTTTAACGAATGATTTTTAAAGCTGAAGCACTGCTGATGGTGGTTACCAGTACCTACTACAGTTAAATACACCTCTAAAGAGATCTCTAAATGCACCTCTAAAGAGAGATTTAAGTGTTCAGTATTTTTAGAAGCCTCTTGGTCAGTATTTTCTTTACCCATAAGGGGGCAGCAGCGATGCTGGTTTCGTCAAACCTACAGGAATAAGTTTTGATCAACCTGACCTACAGCAGTTTATTTCTTGCAGTGAGATAGTGTCTCTAAGTACACTGCTGTGTTTCAAATATATATGTAATAGATACGTAGATTTATAGATATAACACCTTCTATAATATAAAGGGAAAAATATTTTTAGCTATTTCAGATGTTGGGTGAAACATATGAAGCATAGGTATGATAGGTAGGACTGTCCTGTGAGAAGTAAGGATCAAGATAATAAAGTTGCCACTTTGCAGTTCGCAGCTGCTGCTTGGATAAATGTTTTAGAAACATTTGTGAATCCCAGAAGCTTTAAACATGAATATTATAAAACCATAAATACTAATATCTGAAAATCATACCATTAGAGTCTATAGCTAAGCTTCCCTCCTCAAATTTATCTTTTTACTGCTTTGTTCTCACTCAACTCTGCCTAGAGAGGAAGTTCTTTGAGCAGCTGAGTTAATGAAGCCTTTGTGTCCTATGTCATCTACACTCACTGCTGTAGGAACTCCAGCTGCTTATGGGTGCCCCCACCACAATAATCTCCATTCTCCAGTGTCGTATTTCCTGCCAGCTCCCACTGCAGTAATTGAAGGTTAGATATATGTGG
>JAUBOD010000201.1:140711-164911 GCA_032353885.1 Nothura maculosa
TATTCTTCTATGGCAGAAAAGTGCCACTTTGGCACTCAGTTTTGAAGGTACTGGTGATATGAGTGTGGTTGTTCTCAACATGCACTATTATGCATCATCTAACTTGGAAAAGTTGTCTTTCATTTTTATTTCTTTTCCGCAGATGATATTGTAGCCTTTATTATATACTCATATTAAAGTAACATCTAATTACTGCAGTCTAGGAACTCTTTTCTGTGCATCCAGTAGCCCTGAAATGCTTATTTTCAAATAGATAAACAGAAAATGGAGGTGAATAGTCCTACTTTTTATCTGGGAATGACTGGGAATCAGTTTTGTGTTACTTCCTTTTATTATATAGCTAAATGTAGCTGGGTTACTATGAAAGAATAGGCCCGATACTTCTGAGTTGCCAGAGAATGAATAAGAAAATCAGAAGGAATAGAGTCAGAACTAAGTCAGTTATCTAAAGGGCTAACTTTTCTTTTGACCACCAGATGGTAGTGTCCTTCCAAACAACTGCTTTTGGTGTGATCCTGTAGCAGCTTTATTTTGTGTGTTAGCCATGGATAGGTTATAAGACAGGTTTTCAGGATACAGCTATGAGCCCTTGAGTCTGTAATATTTTTTATTTTTTTAAACACACGTTGAAGCCCGGGATATCTTTTAACATTCATCTCATACTTTCTGTAGACTGAGTTTTTTCCCTTCTTGTAGCACCACTGGCTCCGTTTTGTTTTGTGTCTGCTCCCTCTTCTCTGTGTACCCAATGATTCCCTTGTGCTCCTTTTTTTCCCACGTTTCCCTGTATATCAGTGCTTGTGCCTTTGCTCTTCTACCAGCATTTCTATCTGTTCCTGCTTTCCCTTTCTGCCCAGCTTCCCCAATTTTCTGCTGTTTTCATATTTAACTGTGCCCAGCTCTGTGTATGGCCATAGCTCTCTTTCCTAGAATGCCCCAGTCTGTTCCTTTTTCCTATGGAAGGTGAGTCATTCGGAGTAGTAAAGTATTTAAAGCTCATGGATGGTTTTTCAAGGGTGAAATTGGGCGTTGTGATGCTGCAAGGTGCTGGCAAACACTCCTGACCACTACAGTATTTAAAAACAAAGCAGAAGTCCAGAATCTGTAGTTTAGCTAGCTACATAGCAAGGAGTGTGTGTGCTCCCTGTTTCAGTTCTTGTTGTTTTGCTGATTTAGTTGTTTTCTCCCCAGATTGGTAGGGTTTCTTCCACCGTTATTTAAAACTCTGCTAGAAATTGATTAGTTACAGGAGCTAAAATTAGTTGCCTTCAGACAGAAGAACCTCATTGAGATTGGGCCAGGGCAAACCTGAAGCTTCAGCACAGCAGTTTTTAGCAAACAGCTGTGGTTGTTTGGGTCATTATCCCCTTCCGGCTGCTTTACAGTGCAGACTTTGCACCAAAAAGCATTAAGAAGCTCCAGTGTCCCTATGGGCACAGCACCCCATAGGATATTTATGGGTGATGGAAAAGGGCTGTCACCATCTTCTGGAGGCTTTAATAGAAAGGATGGGAGAGGTCCTGTGCCCTTTGGGGATCTCCTATTTCCTAAAAGATGAACAAGAAACATTACTTGATAGATTAAATGAGGAAGAAAGTCTCCAAATTAATCCCTGACCTCTTCTTCATAATCTCTGAGGTAGCATGATAACTTTTTAATATAAATAAAAGTTATTATACTGCGTAATAATTGCCATAACTTTCAATGTGATCCACAATAGATATTTTTTTCTGTAGACACTCACCCCTTAATACTGCAGTAGTGTGTATAGGACTAGGAATTTAACATAAAATCGTCAATATGCCTAGAGGAAAAAATGGATTGCTTTTAACTGAGTGATAATAAGGCAGGGCTTGTTTGCAAAGGATTATTATATCTGATGCTGCCAGTGGTTCTGATTTTGTTTTGAGCCCTATAAATGTTTTTTCTTTTTCCCTTAGGACTGCAATAGTGAAACCAAATTATTACATCTGTATGTCAGGTTTTGTGTGAAAATAGAAGAATCTAATTTGTCTAGTTTTGAAGACAGGCTAGTAAACACAACCCCACAAAAAAAACAAAAAAAACCAAACGGCAAACAAAAAAAGCTTTTTTTTTTTTTTTTTTTTTTTTTTCTCTTTCTGGTAGGGAGGAACTCCATTCATAGATCGGGATATTTTGGAGAAATATCTACTGAATAGGAGCTAGTAAGAGTTTTAGGATCTCTTACAAGGTTTCATTTTTCTGGAATATAATTAGCCTAAATCCTGTTCCAATTGAATGCTGCAGTCTCAATTGGTGCATGATATTTCTTTCTTGGTTATATATAGAGCATCTGTCACGTCAGGGCTGTGCACAGCGTCTGCTACAGAAACTTCTATTAAACTATAATCTGCATTTCATAGTTACTGGACATTTCTGAAGAGGCTAATGTGTTATTTTGCATTTAAAATAAGAAAGCATGTATCCTTGGCTATGGAAATGGAGATTATTATATCCATCTGTATCTTGCTGATCAACACAGTTTATGGTGTTTTAATTTTTTTTTCTCCTAGAATTATGAGTAGTTTAAAATTGGTGGAGAAAGATAACAAGATTTTCATAGACATACTGAAATATGTAGTTAGAGCTGAAGCTGGCTGAATTGACTTTAATAAAGTACATACAGAATAGGAACATCTCATCACAAATGTGTATTTTTCCAATGGAATTCTACTTTTTTCTTCTTCTAGTGAAGAAGGTTAATTATGTTGATTTTCAGTATAATAAAGATTCAAGCATCCTCTTACTCTCACTGCAGTGTGTATTTTGCTCATGTTTTATTGCAGAATGTGTCAAAAGATTTAACCTTAGTCAGTGATGGTTCCTTGCCATCTGCTATGATGTATAAACATACAGGTTGGAACCCATTAATCCTAATTCAGACACCTCCATTTATTTGATGTCCAGATATGACATGTCCACGATTGACATACTAGCAAAGGAGCTGATTTTACCCTATGAATTTTAATGTTTCTAAATAGCTGTGAAAATTTTGCCAAACATTCCATTTTGCTCAAAGTGAAGGTTTTGTTGGGAACTCTATCTGAAGTCTGACCTGGTCCAGGTTTCAGAAATATGGTAGCTGTATGTGACTAATCTCTGAGTTGCATAATACAACAGTCCCTGTCTTTGCCTCTCTTCAGCTTTGGTGTTAGCTGCCACGGCCTCATTCATGATAGTAAAGTGGAAATTGCTGGTTTAATGTTTTAAATTGCCCAGCATGAAGCCCTTCATCTTTTGTTTGCTTTGTGCTGCTTTCCATCTGTCTGAAGCTCCTTCAAGAGTAAAACTGCTTGCATTAAAATGTGGCTCTATTTATAATGAGCAAGAATTCTATAAAGAGGTATCGTATAACTCAATGTTTATCATCTCTTGCTATTACCATTGGGCCGAGTTGAAAACTTTAAAAATATTTTCCAAATTCCAGGCTTGCAAAAATGAGCTCAGTCTTTGAAGTAGATTTCTTGTGATTTATTCTTAGTAATAGACCTAAAACCCAAGACCTTTCTTCAGGATTACTTGACATTCTTCTCCATGCTGTTGTGTCCAGCTAGTTTACATTTGTCTTAAACTATAAGTATTTAAATGCAGGTAACATGTAGGCCCAGTAGGCCTAAAAAGTCTATTTGCTAGTAATATTTCTTCAGGTATGTTTGTTGTAATTCTGTAATGCTCTATGTATCCCTTTTTCTGTTTCATCTTAAGTAGCCTGCTGTTCCTGCAAGGATACTAATGATTTAAAAATTATATTTTAATACTAAAACAAAAGTTCTACCATCCAGAGTTATTAAGAGGTCCTGAAATGATAACATTTTTATTATTTCCTTGTGTTCAATTACATTTAGGTAATAACAGGTAACTTTAGAACTGTATTTATAAGCAATTGTAAATGCCAAAGAGATCTTAAAGTAAAATGACTGGATTTCAAATCTATTTAAAACAGCAATGCCCAAACCACTTTTAGACATAATTTGGTTTCAAAGCTGGAAAGACAGTCAAGAGATACTCTGCCTCATGTTGCATTAAAATAATATTTAAATATTTGTGTTTTGCTAGGCTTACTTAGATGACTTGGCATTAGCAATCTTTTAGCACACAGTCCTACTTTCAGGTGTACACCTATGTGAAAAGTTTTCAACTTTGTTAATACTCATTTTTGCCCTTGTTCTCACTGATGTGGGCCATGAGTAGCATTTGCTATATTGCGTGGGCGCTTCTTTAGTATTTACTTTTGCGTTTGCTAGCAAAGCAAAGTTTTGGCCCAGACAAAGTAGTTATTGAATTAATTTTTAAATGGAGGAGACTTATGCTTTCTAACATAAATCAACTAATTGATGTAAACATATAACTGCCAAGGGCCCAAACCTGGTATTGAATATCATATTCTCTTGACAAACATGAAAGAATTTATCAAATAACATATGATATCAAGTGTGTCAGAAGCTTCTTGGTGGGAAAGATGTTTTGTCCTCTTTCACAGATGGTACAGCAATAATGACTCATATGTTGCTTTTAGCCTCAAAAGTACAATAGCAGTTGTTCAGAAGACGAATAGGAGCTCTCCTTTTCTTTATGAACAAGTGATGAAAGATTTTAAGAGAAAAAAAGGAGGTAATTCATCTTCTCAGAAGGTTCTGAGTTGTGCTGCAATAAGCTTGACCAAAGGTGAGTGAAGAAATACCTGTAAAGGGAATATCACAACTTTTAGCTATCCCTGATGTTTTGTGTCCCCAGTGCAAAAGGAAAGAATGTGGAAGTGAGGAAAGGAACTTGACAGATTTCTGTCTGGTTTATGATTGCATCTTCTGTTTGAGCTTTACCACGTCTATGTTCTTTGTGGCTCTCCTTTACAGAGAGTGTTTTCTAAGCTCTTGTTTGCTGGATTCCCTGCCTCTAATGCCATGAAGTTGAAAAAAAGGAAAACATCAACATTATAGATATGAGCATCAATTGCTTTCTGGTGTAAAAGGAGATGTACAAGATGTACAAAAAAAGAGTACTTTCCATATACTATTCCTATTAGATGTGAGGGTCAAGGTAACAGGTAGCTGAAATGTTTGTGTGTAAATTAGGAGATGCACAGTCTATATTATTTGTTTACAAACAATTGTGGTCTTGGTTTGCTCTCTGTGCTATATGGTTGCATCCTTCTATGTGTCTGCTCTATTCACAGTGGAAACACTTGGGTGTCCCTTACTTCACTGTAATACAGAGAACTGTTAATAATTATGATCTTGGTCCATTTTGCAAGCATTTCAAGTATGTTTCATGGCGCTGTTATGAGAAGCAGTGGAAAATTACTCATTTAAGTGGTTAGTCAATCAACACATACTTAAAATGTCTTGTCCAAGACCACAGGAAGGCTGTGAATAATGTTGAGGGATTATGATCCAGGCCTCTTGACTGTCAAATTTGTACCATGCTCACAAGATGAAAGTGGGTACAGAAACAATCCCTCCTACCACTGCCCAGTGCTTCCTCCAGTGCCTTCATGTTATTGATAAACTTGAGAATTGCAGTATCAGAAAGTCTAACCCAACTGAACGTGTATGGAAAGCACCGTTTATGCCTAGGTGATTGGGTAGTATGTGGATTTGGTTCCTTGTTTCTTACCTCCATTTACTGGTTGGGTATTTTTGGTCTTAAAAGTGGAAAAATAGCCTTTCTACTTGCTCTGGACATGCTGGACTCGAATTTGATCTAGCTGAGGAAACAGGAGCTTTGAAAGTCTTCATGAGGGGAAGGTGAAGTCATTGAGTATCAAGAGTCATCCATTTCTAAGTAAGCTTTTAGGCCTTGTTCTTCAAGACAGATAAGGAGAGGTAACTTGTAGGTCTACATTAGATCTTTGAACAAAATCTCTGGTGTCAAGCTTACACTTCTCAGTTATTCTCAATTTCTATCTCTTTATAGGAGTTTTAGCCTGTTACAAGATGAAATGGTAAAAATTCTAAAGACTTTCCATGTCACCCTTAAACAAAGGTTGTTTTGGCATCAAGTTCAGCCAGTCTCCAACTAGATATGATTAATTTTCTGTAACACCACTAGTTTCCCAGAATTTGAGCTTTTGTTCTGTTTTCTTCAACACTCATTTCTCCCACCTTCTTTGAGTTCTAGCCCTCAGCATTTTAAAAAAACAATTCAGTATGTGACTGAATTTAGTTTTCAGAGAGCTTGGGAAAAATTGTCTCCCACCTTCTCTGAATTCTAGCCCTCAGGATTTCAAAAAACAATACAGTATGTGACTGAATTTAGTTTCCAGAAAGCTTGGGGAAAAATTAGTTCTGAGAAACATGAGCTGCTGCCTTTCTTCTCAGTGGGTGATGTGGCTGAACTTAACAAATGAGATTGTTTCATTTTAGTTGGGACACGATTAAGGAATTGAATGAGTGTCGTCGCAATTTCCCAGTCTGCCTAGTGGCTAAGAAACACTGGACAATTACAATTTACAAGTTGATAGAAAATCTGTGATAGAAAAAGTGACAGGAGCAGTAACAACTGTACTACTTAGATAAGCATTTTTTAAAAATTAGATTTAGGTGGTTATAGTATGGTTGTACATTTGTAGCAAAGCCAAAGTGCAGTAATACTATACAAGTGAAACAAATGAAAACAATAAATTAATGATATTTGCGGGACTAATAATATTTGCAGGACTAATTGCTCCGAAACCCAGGCAAGACAGAATTTGCTAATTACATTTACTGATGACATAAAATTAGAAAGGCAACATCAAAACAAAAGAGGTTCAAACATATTATATGAAGAACTACATAACCTTGAACACAGGAGTAATAGAAATTGGAGGAAGTTTGATAGGTGAATTGCAAAATCACATTCTAGGGGCCAATAAAAAATGCAATTCAATTACTACATAAAGTCATTCAATTATTTGTGTTCTATGGACCAGCATATGGTCATATGAAGGCATTTGCCATACAAAGGCAAATGAAATCTCAAAATGTCTCTCAAAATTCATGGAGGTAGCCAATTTTCAGCAGAGAGACAACTTGTTTAAAGTAAAGGACAGTGCTGGTGCAATAATGATTGGAAAAACATGTGTGAAATGGTTTGAAATGGTTTAAAAAGGTTTCTAAAACAAAACCAAAATAATTTTAAGCTTGGTTTCTGATGCTTATAGTTGCAGGGAACATAAATTGAGATTCAGGGCTTCCTTTCCAGTCATGTTACGGTTTGTGTTCCCAAAATCATATTAAAACATCAACAAAAAAAAAGGGGGAGATTACATGTTAAAGGTAAACAAAAGCCATATTATTAATTGTATTGGGGTTTAAAAGGTTGATCCAGTTCAAAATGGGCACTATAGGATTTGTCTAGGCAACAGATACAAATGGGAACAGTGAGTTTTAATTAATCTAAAGTGGATGATTTTGAAGAGAGGATCTCAGTAATGTTGTGTCTCTCTTGGTCTGCTTTAGGCTTAAATGAACTTATATCAGAAGTCAGTAGAACATAACTTTGCTGCAGTTTTCTTCGAAAATATGACTCAAGTCTTAGCAGTGAGATCATAGCCTTTGAGGGGAAAAAAATTAGAGACTCCGTATCCTCCAAGTCCTTTGCTTATTGCAAAGACCATTAAAAACAGAATTGCTTGCAGTAGAAGTTTATTTTTACCAATTGTAATGTGACTTCTGGATGAGGTTACTTATTTTTTATAATAAGCTATAATTGTAGGTGAATCTTATAGAAGTGCCTTAGTGCCTTTTGTCTTTTTTTTAAAGATTGCTAAGCAATTCCAGTTAAAAAATACTTTTGGTTGCTTATATATTTAGAAAAAAAAAATGAGGCTTCAGACAAACATCTTTCAGTCAGTGGTCTCTATGCATGAACTCTGCAATCTTCTATCCTCCTCCCAAAATTTCTACCAGAGCAGTTCAGCTGGTTTCCAGAAGGAAAGAGCAATACGTTGTTTTTCAGTGTTTAAATATGGACTGTGTCTTACCTTAAAAGCTCTGATGCTTTTCTGTTTTTCAATTTGGCAAGAGAATGGACTGCAAGTCAGGAGTATACCTCTTAACACCTGACCTAAAATGAAAACTGATCTAAATTTGGCCAAATCTGAAGCCCTTGATAAAAAATTCTCACTTCTGCAATTCTGGGTAGATGTTCTGAACCTCAGCAGTAAATAAAACAGTGGGTGAGGAGAATGACACAGACAGGAGGAGAAGATGGTAGGAGAAAGGGGACGTGAAAAGGAAACTAGGACTGGCCTTATGAAGATGTTGGGACCTGCTGTGGGGGTGTAAAGACAGATTTACCAAAAAAGTCTGGTGTGCGTGGGGTGACTATATCGGACAAACAAAACAGAAATGACAGGATGTATGGGATGTGAGAAACTGAGTGAACTAAAACTGTTCCACATAGTACTGGAGATAATACTTCCCCTTGTAGGGTATTGGAAAAGCAAGAGGGAACTGCTGAAGTGCTACCATGATGAAAATCATAAATTACCGAATAAATCAATATTTTCTGTCTTCAGGTTTGGCCACATTGCTGTAAATAAGGTATATGTGAAATAAGGAGGAAAAGAAATGATGAGCCACTGTTACATTAAACTTGTCTTCCTACTGCCTCCCTATCTAAATTTTGGTCTACTTGCACATTCTGCACAGTCAGATCTGTATTTCAAAGGGAGATTCAGCATGTTCATAATTCAAATTAGCTAAATTCGGTGCATAAACATAAGAGGCACAAATCTTGCTGTGAGTGAAGGCTGCTCATTCCCCAAATGAGGAAGCAGGCATCTGTGGACAAATGGCACCAACTCAGAGTTAGGAATTCTTGTAACGTGTGTATAAATGCTAAAAGCACTGATTAAAGTGATGCAGCTGACATTCACTATGGCTTTTTTGGGTTGTTTTTTAAATGCTTAACTGGCAAAATTCATTAAACACGCAAAAAAAGTATGCTAAAAGAATGAATAGCTGTTAGAAGCCCACATTTTTTAGTTGCTACTGACTTGGGCTAGCTTTGAGCAATGAAAAAAGGCTTAGATGTACAAATGTTGTTTGGGGAACATGAATAGCAGTTTTTAGACCATGACTTACCTATGTAGACTGTGTACTTTTCAGAACAGGATAAATGTTTATGTGCAACTTGTAGCACGTGGTGTTGCCACATTAAGTCTCTAAATTCTGTGGTAATAAAAATAGTAATAACTTGTAATATAAAACATTTTAAAATTCTTAACACCCCACCGAGGCATTTCAGAGTGCCCCAGTTGAATGTTGCAGGCTGGGTTTTGCTAACAGACAATGGAGACTCTTGTTTTGTTGTAAAATCCTTGTGGTTTTGGAGAAATCTATTCTTCTTCCCTTAGAGAGACTTGGACATGCAATACAGTGATTGTGAAAAAGTTGGTACTTCTTGCTCTAACTAGGTTCACGTCTCTAGGTACATTTTTGTTGAAGTTTATACGTTTCCAGCAGTCCTGGCTTCCCCTTCTCTTTTAACTTATCTGGTTGGTTTATTGCAGGCAGGCTCTAATGTCCATTTGATTTCCTACCACCTCCTAAAAGCCCGGGCAAGACGTTTAGCTAAAAGAAAAATAGATAAATGGGTTAAATTTAGCATGGCCCAAGCGCATGGAAGTCTATAGAGTTATACCTGCAATGATCCCAGTGTAATACACACGGCAAACTTGTGACTGATGAAAAAACTTGGTTCAGTTTGCGGGCATGTGGATGAACTGAAAGACTGAAACTTCTACTGTAATGGAAAAAAAGAAGAAAATTTATTTCCCACTCTCAAACTTCAGTTTCATCAGCTGCCTTTTTCTGATCTGCAGCAAGTGCCAGCGATCACACTTTAAATGGTGACTTGGTTATATAAAGAAGTGCTAGTGTTGATGTTCCTAATGCCTTCCCCATCCCCACTAGAAGTGACACTGCAGCAAACCAAAATAGTGAGCCTAGCTAGCAAAAATGTTCTCTTGCAATCAAAGCATAAATAATATTTTGACACCTTGACACTGATGATTTCAGGGCTGTGTGAGACTTTCTTCGGATTGCAAGGCAAGTGAAAAGACAAATTACTTTGAAGAAAAGCAGAAAATGTGTGGAGTGGAGGCCTCAAACATTCTTCAGTGGCTGTCCTGCAGATCAGCCAACAAACTGCAGCTTTGTTCCTTAGGCTTGTAAGCCTCTCAGGGCCATTAATCTGGCCTTGATAAAAGTGGAGGCGTTATAACAAATTTGAAGGATTTAGAGGTGAGTGGAAATAGGGTAAAAAAGTAACCGGGGTTAGCCAAAATAGATCATGTCAGAACAATGGTATATATTTTAATTTAAAAAATCTTCAAGGAAAAAAAAAAGGGGATCTCTTGTGACCGGAGTCATGCAGGAGAGAGACTGACAAAAAATGGTGAGATGAGGAGGGAATTTGGAGCTTTACTATTTATCTGTGATATTTGGATTGTGTCTAGGGACTTGGTTGAAATGGTAGTGTTGTTTTACAGTCCTCCTTGTATAATCCTAGAGAAGGTCCATTTTCTAGTTCTGTATGAAGTAGATCAAGACTTAATCAGCCTGTTTGGGATGCTGTTTGCAGAGTATATCTTAAAGGAAAATCTGTCAGTTCTCAATTTTCTGATTTTTTTACATAGCTACTCTCTAGATGTACTTGAAAAGATGCTCTGGGAGGTGGGCAGAAAATCCAACTGCATAATTTTGAATAGGTGGACTCCCTCCTTACCTCTACAGTGGCAGAGCAGGACAGGTTAGTTCTGACAGTCAAGAGGGAAAGTGAAAAGAAGTGGATTTTGGCAGAAATCCCCCATAGTTTGTCAGACAATGCAGCAGTGTCTATCATCTGGTAGCAAGTGGCCAGACAGGGGACTTGTTCTGTGGTTGGGATCTGCTAGAAGTCTTCTCCAAATCATGCAAAACATTAATTCAGCTGCATTTCTGCCCACCTTGAACATCTGCATACAGATGAGCTGTTACAGAATTGGAAAGTTAAGGGAAGGGGGAACAGATCTGAGGGTTAGGATTGCTTTCTGAGAGGTTTTATTTTTTTAAGGTACTTAGCTTTATGCTTCTAAATTTATTTCCTCCTACTGAGCAAGCTTAAAAAGCCTACTGCAATGATTCTGTTTTTCAGTCATCGCATTATCTTCCCAGAATTTTGAGGTAAAAGTAAAAAAAGAAGTATAAGCAACTGGCAATCTCAGATCTGAGATTGTTCAGTGATAGCATCATGTTTACTTCTTTTAAAAGATGTTTTCCTGCAAATACTGTTTGGCAGCTACTTATTATGTATGGGGACCACCTCTTGAAGGAAAGCTATCTCCTATGCTAGGAGGGAACTACATACAGTTCTTATGTGGCCTAGCAAAAGCTTAAAGCTGGTTTTATTAAGCTGCACATATAGATTGCATATGCTTTGAGGGTGACTTTTTTTTAGTAGCTCTAATATACATTTATGTGTATGTGTGTGTGAATATATTTATATATATATATATGTGTATGGTTATCCTCTACTTCTTGCCATAATTGACTAAAAAGGGTGCTAGTGTTGGATAGCCAGGCCTAGTCAGCTTATTAGGTCTCTTTACCCGGTATATCTGTTAAGCTCATTTCTTGCTGTATGTTTTCTGAATTTAGTCCTCTATTTGAAGTGCAGAACGGGTGGCCTCTGCTTATCCACAAAGGAATGATTCCAGTAGAAAGCAACGCATATCAATTCCTGCTCTTTTCAGTACCAGTCAGCTATTGGAAAAGGAGCTTGTGTCGTGCTGGAGTTGAGAGTTGAGGCTTGGCAAACTGTTCTTACTTAAGATTAGTGTTAGGGTTGTGCCTACAGGCCATGGCCTCACCATTCTGGAAACTGATAAAAACATCAGATGGAAACCTTGATCTTGTCTGCATAATATGTGTGGTTTAGATATAACTTCCATGCATGTGCACTTAATAAAATGTTACTGTCCTGCCTAGGCCAGATGCATGTTTTATCTCCTTAATGTTTGATTCTTAACTGCAGCAGTCAGAGATTGGGGCACCCTTGTGACCATGCAGTGCATACGTAAAACAGATTTTTGTTCTTAGATTGACTATTTCCATGAGCAGAAAATACAATGCAAAGAAGAAATGATTGTGTTTAGTTGAATAAGCAGCATTTCCAGAATGCCAGCAGTTTCTCTGTGGCTGAGTGATATAAAGAAATCCTCCTTAGCCTAAACGTTACTATGTTTGGAAGGCAGCTGAGGTTTATTCCTACATATTTTGGTAAGTTCTTGTTAAAGGACAGCATGGGAAATAAAGGTCAGGTGATTTAGGGAACATTAGAGTGATGAATGGTAAAGTGGTGGTACATGATAGACTATCTTCCCCAGCTGCTCTAAACACATCATTATGCCCTGCCCAGGGGCATTCAGTGAATGTGGAGAGGCTGCAACTCTTAGACAGTAATTTCTTTAATCCACTTGAATAAGAAAATGAGCAGCAGCCCACACAGCTTCTCATTCTGTGATGGTAACTTATGTAATTTGTTTGTTCCAATAATGTTCCCTGAAAGGCGTGGCTAAGGATCATAATATGAAATTTTGAGTGTTTGTGTGCAGGTTCACAACCTGGTCCTCCAAATCACTAGCTAAAAGTGAGGTCTTTCCTTTGCCACAGTTAAGTTGCAGCTAAGCAGTCCAGAGAGCTTAGGCCAGCACTACAGCTCCCTTTCCAGTGGGCTGTGCTCTAACCCTTAGGCTTCAGAGTCTTACATTCCCCTCTTTTGAGCTTAATAATTCCTAAATTTTTTTTTGAACTGCGGCAAAGATTCTGCACAAGTTTTCCTGTGTTTCCTTGGGTGCTTTCATGCTTATTGATGCTTCTACCATTTTAATTTCAGACACTGATGGATACACAACAATGAGCTCAAGACACAACTTCCTTTGCTGCCTCTCTGCTGCAGGTTCTTGCCTCGCAGCAGAGCTGTCAGTGAAATGTGTGCCCTGGTTTCTGTTACCTTACTACAAAGCCATGGGTTTAGCTGGCTAATAAAGATGTGTGCGAGTTGAGACACCAGATTTTGGAGAGGAACAGGCAAAACACAGGCACACATTTTCTCCTGCTGACTTCATTGCAGAACTGGGAGCTCCCGTGTTAGGGGACAGCTATCAGCTGCAGGATGGTAACATCTTAAACTGCAGCTGTTGCTAAGTGACTGAGCCAAATTTAGCATTTTAATTAGCAAATTAAAAAAAAAATTACCATACAAGTATTAATTTATTACCTTAACTATAAATACAGTTGTGTTATTTTCTTCTTTGAATTTGAGTCTGCTTGGCAGCAATGGGAGAAAATTAATTTGAATCCCTAACATCGTCTGGTTTCACCATTCTTTTGTAGCTGCTGTGATTTTTATCTTGCCATCTGATTCCTTTAATTGCAGTTTGCAGTGATCATGAAAGCCATATTATACTTGAGTTGCAAGCCAGTCTTTGTTGGGAGCAAATAAAATAATTATTTGGCAAACCAATCAAGAAGCATTCAAGCCTTTCTTTCTGCTTTAGTTGTGTAGTTCTTGCTTCCTTCTGGTTCACAAGCATCAATGTTAATATTAGCCTGGCATTGTGAAAGTGCTTACTCCACATTTCATAAGCGGAATGAGTACTGGATTTTGTGATACTGCTTCCCTGCCAATGTCAAACGGATTTTAGGCAGAGCAACTCTCACATGCTCCTGCCGAAACCTGGCAGGTCCTGCAGCAACGTGTTAAAACAGGAGCTTGCAGTTGGATGCTCTTTGCTGTGGGCATCAGCTGCGAATTCGGAGGCTGGTGCAAGGCTACCTCGCAACTGGATACTCATGAGAATAAAAGCTGAATTCAGAGAGATTAAGCAGTTCTTTGTGCGCTCTCTCCTGTGAAGTAGAAAGAACTGGGAGCTTCATTGTTTTGTAACCACCTAAAATTAAAGGGGAAGAGCAATATTTTAGCATCGTCGTCTTGGATAGGCTTTATTGAATGTACTCTTCCCAGAAATGTAGGCATAAGTACAAAAAAACCCAAATCAGTCATACCCAAATTGCGAAACAGAGCTTTTGTCTGTCACCTAACTTAAATGTTTCCGGCTCCAGCTCTGAGTGAGCAAGTAGCTTTCGCACTCTTTCAAACAGAGTATCAGCAGTTAGCTTGCTTTCTGCATGGTTCTTTTAAAATTATTAATCCTATGCCTTGAGGCCTTTTTCTCTACACAGTCATTTCCATTTTCCTGTCTAGGTGGGATAAAGGCCACCATCAGCAGAGAATATGGTTCATGTTTGCCTTTGGGGCTGCTGTACTAGCTGCAAAGCCTTTAGACAGAGTATTCTTTATATGACTATATTAAATCAGGTCCACTAGGTTTCTGTTTGCTAAAAGTGTCAGTTTTTGGAGGCATGTTAGAGGATCAGTCTGAGAGGGAGATGGGAACTCCTGAATTCAAGAACTGTAATTGCTCTAGTTTTGCTATGTGGCCTGAGGTTACCTCTTATCTTATATTCCCCATCTGCATTGCTGCTCACAGGATTCTTTGGTGATTATGCTCATGAAGTTAATTATGTTGTAAGAATTGATTAGTTCGATAAGCATCTCTCTATATCCCAGAAGATATGTCAAAAAGGAAAATAAAATAACCAGCCTTAAAACTGTTAAATAAGAAACCCAGACAACATGGTGAGTTTTGGGACAGAAACCTCATGAGATAAATTATGGCCAGAGCCAGAATGGTGCTGCAGACATTTTGTCCTAGCTGAGCTGCTCCTTCCATGGTTTGTGCAACTTAATGTATCTCATTTCATGTATGTATATTTGCACTGTGATCCAATAACATTCATTTGGTAAAACTTCAGATTTCCTGTGTCCTGCAGAACAACTCGTGACTCATCAGCAACAGGGTGCCTACTGGGTTGCACATCATATCAAAGGAATTCTAGCTCTCTTGGCAGGCCCCTAGTGAGCTCTGTCTCTGGTAGAGTTTGGATTTTGAGCATGATCAACCAGTCTAAACCCACTAGAATTAAAGTACTAGTGCCCCTGTCCCCAGCCAAATTGCCTCTGAGCTGGCGTAGCTCTCTCTCATGGATTAACTCTCAAAAGTGGGTTTTATCAGGCAAAATGGTGTTTTTAAACTGCATCTAAACTCCAGTTTAAAGTTCATCAAAGTGGCACTATCATTTTGAATTCTCTTGGTATTTATGATGCAGCACCTGTGCCCATGTGCAGACAGGTTGTATTTCTAAAGTGCAGGTTATGTTGCTAAAGGCCTTTTCACTTAACGGGGCAAAGAAAGTGACAAGATTGAACTGCAACAGTGTGCAAAATCGGCATACAATACCTCAAATTCATTGTATTTTTAACAAAAGTTGTGAAATCATCTCTTCTTTTGTTCTGCAGCAGCTGCTTTTGTTTCTGTTATGATCTGCTTAGTACAAGTAGATAAAGAAGAGAGATGGTGGCTGCATATTTTTACAGCTTGCTTGTGAAGCAGCAGTCCAGAAGTCTCAGATGCTGCCTGTCTATGAGTGCTCTGCAATTTTTAGTTGCTATTCATGTACTATAGTGGGACAGAGACGCAAGGATGAGGGAAAGATGGAGGAAAGATTTCTCTTGCTGCAGTTAATTCTCTAGGGCTTTTGCTCAGTCCAGTTTTGAATGGCTCAAGCCACTGAAGTGATTCAAGCTATGACATTTTGGCAGAGTGTGAAACAAAATCTGGCAGAGGTGTCATGACTGAAGGGCTGGTTTTGTTTGCCCTGAAATCTGTGGCAAATCTCTTACTGGCTTCAGCTGGATCAGGATTGGGTCCTCGGAGTCATTTAATTTGAATCAATTCTGCAATAAAAAGGGAAAAGACTTCTGTTATATACCATTACAGTGGTACAATCTCTTCCTGCCTTTCTCCCCTCTGTTTAGTGTCCTCAAATGCAACCAAGAGTCTCCATGTAGAAAAATGAGCTGCTTTTGTTGAATTCTGAGTAATGAAAGTTGGATTAGTAGTCCCTATCTGCCCAGTCTCTTGCATTCTTGCATTGCCTGGTGTGTGGTTGTTTCTTTTTCTCTCCTTCATTTTTAGTTTCATACTGGAAGTAGAAACTCTTCAGAGACATGCTTTAAAAAATCAATTAAGAGAGGAAAAGCTAATTGATTTTTTTTATGATTATCTTTTATTATTTTCTATCTCAAGGCCCATTACATTTTGTTAGTCCCTAATGAAAGGTAAGTTTACTGCAGTCTGTTTTACCACACGTGTTCAGAATTGTTTCCCTTGTTGTCTTGATGTTATAGCTTGTTTTATTTCTCCTTATTTATACATAAAAAAACACTTAGATTTTTAGGGGGTAATTTGTGTTAGTTTCATTTTCAGAAGTGTTACTCTGGATTTCTGACTAGTTCAGCAGGAGCTATTGAGCTCAAATTACCTGCATATGAATTTCTTCTTTGTTCTTCCAGATGCCCAAAGAGAGAAGGATTTATCACCTCAGTGTGATGTTAAAATAGAATACAATGAATATAAATTTATTCATAGGTAAGAATAGTGTTTCTGAATGTGCATTATAAAATACCATCCCAATTCTCTAAGATGAGCCCTGGTGGGACAGTCTCTCAAACTTCTCTCTATTGGAAATGGACTGCTCTGGGAGTAAACTTGGATTTTGGGGGCAATACTGACTTATTCTGAATTCTTTTTAATGAGGAGAAAAGGTTAGGGAAAAACTTCTGGGAGGGTCCAGAGAAGCAGCTCACAGCTGAGGCCAGACAAGTCACCTGAAGAGATTTGAGAAAGATCCAACAAGCAAAATTGCAACCAACCAGGGCCCCTTGCTTATACCTCAGGTACTGCTCTGTTGTTTCAACGTGGTCTTGAGGTGTTTGCCTGCCTTTTACCATGCTGCATTTCCGTGTTTCCTGTGTTGTCAGCTGCAAATGCTCCAATGATAAAGCAATGTTTATGATCTTCCTCCCCACTTCCTAGCTTTTAGTGATGCCCCTCTAGCTTTCCCTGAGCTGTGCGTATTTTATAAGGCACAGTTGCTGGCTGTGATTTCCAGTAAAGATGGAGCACTGATCTTGGGCACTAATGAAGTGTCTAGACTGCCTGTCTGCCCTTGACTTATGTTGGCTGTGTCATATTGAGAAGGAGAAGAGACTTCTGGGGAGAAAAAAAGTGTTAAGCAGCTACAGCTTGGGATGATGGTGGTAAGAGGAAGTAGGACAGGGTGTTTCAAGAAATGGTTGGGAAAAAAATGGGTTTTCAGACTGCTAATGGGGAGAAGTTCTGGTGTATAAGGGTGAAGATGAGCCTAAACTGAGAGACCAGCAGAGGAAATGCAGACTTTTAAGTGTAGTGCTTAATTTTGGGATACCCTGGTACTGCCTTTAATATCTGACTTCTTCCATGCACTCATTTATCTCCATAGATTCTTGCAGACTATAGGATGTAAATGGTCAGATCCTGGTGGGAAAGAACCTAGTCCCAGTGACTGACCCAGTATATTCAAAACCTGGGCATTTGAATGTTTCCTACCTGAGGCTATTAGTGGATAGTCATAATTTCTTAAGAAACAAAACTCTTCAGCTCATTAAGAGAATGCCACAACATCTGTCAAAACCAAGAATCAGTGCAGCTCAATGGAAACTTGTAACACAGACTAGTGTTTCCCCAGCCCCAACCTCTTTAAGCTCTTTTTTAGTAGTAGGCCTCAAAACTGAGGTGATGATTCAAAGACTGACCTCACTGCTGAGCCACGGACCCATCTGTATTTTATGATTTCCAGAGATACATAACACACTCTGAATCAGCCACTATGTATGGCTTCCCTAGTGCTTATTCTGACTTACTTTGCTGCTTACCAAACTATTCTAAGTGCTCTTAGCTGTTGCTGTGCAACTTCCTGGCCAAAGGAGCTTCGGAATGTAAAAGTGTATCCATCCACAGGCATTTTGCCAGATTCCAGGACTTCAGTGAAGCAGTAAAAGATCATCGGAAATTGGCATGGCCTGGAGATTCCTCCAAGGATGCAATCAACTTTAGGTAACTCATCCGACCAGAAAGTAACCCTTAAAAAGCAAGTGAATGATCTAGGAATTAAGCATCAAAATTGGTGCTGAATTATAATGACTATAATGTCTGTGCTCCATACACAAGCTGTGACTCTTCTAAACTTCTTGATACAGGAGGGGAAGGGCCAAGTGGCACGTGGGAACATCCTGAGTGTGATTCTTTAACCATTTATCCAGAAGTGATGAACTGAAATTTATAGCCAGATACTGAGAAATAGTTTTGCAGAAACAGTAAATGCATAAACTGCATTTTTGATTTCAGTTGAAAAACTGCAGATACTACTAGGATGGAATACATGTAATTGAGGCTAAAATAAAGCAGTTTTAGTTTGGTAAAAAGGGAATCCTGGCTTTTTCTCTGTGTTTGGTCTCATTTGGATCGAATCCCTTCATGTAGACTGATTTAAATCATTTTTCTAGGATGAAAGAAAGGCATATTCACGTTAAGTATGTTCCAGGCATAATGTATCTATGTTTTGGAGCTCGTTCTAGTCCCTTTTGCAATAGGTTTTATGTGCCTTCCACTTCTGTGATAGGTAAGATAGGAAGGAGGCCTGGCTATTCTCTGCCATTTAGGTCTTTCCAGCCCCATCATTGTTTGCCTACTTTGATTTTCTGACAGTGAAACACCTTAAAACTAGCAGAGGAATGAAGACTCTTTCTCCTGTGCACCCTGACAAGCTTTTCCACATTTCTTTAGAGAGAACATTTACTATTGTGCATCACAGTTTTTTATCCAGGAAACTTTTTCCCTGCTTTAATCCACTCTGGACAAAACGGACTCCAAAGAATTGTTTTGATGGGGAAGCATTTTATGTACAGGGCAGTGATGAATCACTGTCTGTCCTCTTCATCGCTTCACGCCACTATGACAACATCAAATTTGCCTGATTGACTTTTGATATACAAGGTGAGCAACCTGCAAGGGGTAGTATGTTGACCCAGCATCACCTTTGGCTTGCTCTTGCTGCGTCTTCTCAGGCTGCTCTCTGGCAGAGGAACTTTAGAATTGTCTATATGCGATCCCAGGACTTTGCTTTGTTTGCCAGACCTTGGAGATTTGTAATTAGTTTTCTCCATATGTGTGATAATTCTGGAAGTCATCTCTCAACTTCACGTTCTTCCCTGTAGGCTGAAGCCATTTGGTAGAGCAGATTAGAGGGTTGGAAAGATGATTGCAGGTAACAGCAAAACGAGCTACAGTCCCTCATCTGAGACCTCATGTCTCATTTCATGTGCCCTCATGTTCCCCATATGTTGTCAGCCCTGATATTTAGGGATTTTATCTGGCTGAAGAACGGCTGGGAAAAATCTCTGATGGATCAGAGGAAGAGCCATTAATGCTGGCAAAAGGTAAATCATTAAACTGTGCCCTACAACAGCTGGAACACTCGCTCTGTGTCTGAAGTGGAGGAAATTGAGGTTCTTTAAATGATGCCTCAAAAAATCAATTGCTTAACAGAGTTGGTCTCTGAGGGCTAGGGCCTGGTGCCAGGCATCTTCCCACAGAACACAGGAGACCCTTTTGAGGTGTAAGAAAATAACCCTCTTCTTCTGTGTGTTGGAAAGGGGCCATATGAATTTATTGCAAGTACAAGGCAGGACAGGTTCTTCCCTGAAAAGGACCCGAGCGCTCCCTCTGCTTTGAGTGCTCAGAGTGCAAATAAAATGACCTGCATTTCACTCATTCCTTTCTTGAGCACCTAGTTCTGTTTGGCAACGATAGCTCTCTGTTGGCACAGACATCCCAAGCAGCTCTGCCACATTTTCCTTGGGAAACAGCCAACAAGTTGTTGGGACCAAGAAGTCAGCACATTTGGCTAAATTCAGAAACCTGTAAGTATCAGGATCCCAGTGTATCCCTAAATCCAGCAGATAGAAGTAAACAGATGTGCAGGTTCAGCTGATGGAAACCAGCCCTGTTGCAGTCCCCGTACCCATCCTGCATTTGAGCCCTCATTTCCCCATCTCATTTATTTGGTTTTGCAGAGTAAAAGCTGCTTGTAGAAGTGCTTGTAGAAGCTGCTTGTAGAAGTGATGAATGTTGCCAGGAGAGGGAACAGCAGGACACAGCCGCGCTTTCTCATCTGTGCTACATGGACACGCTGTCTTTAAAAGGCAGGTCTGCTGTGCAGACCCTATTGCTCCTCTCCCTTCTAGCTCTATCCACGTGTTTCACTTCACTCTGTTACTTAAGGGCAGGCCTATGTTTGCCATAGCAGCCTGGCCCTAACTAAGTGTATCCATGAAATTCCACTTTTTCTCTCCGCAGAGCCCCACACCAAGCTAAAAAAGAAACCCTGCTGTTCCCCACGAGGATCCGAGATGCGGAGGCTCCGGAGAGCCGGCCCAAGCAGCGCGCACCTTCCTCGGCCACAAGGTAGAGGCACCTGAGCCCCTGGGGGACACGAGAGCGCCGGGGACAGCCCCTTTTCCCGCCACCCCTTCCCCTTCCCGCCCCCGCGGAGCCAATGGGAGCCGCGAGGCGGGGAAGGCGGCGGGAGGCGGTGCCGAGCGCGCCGCGCTGCGCGGGGAGCGCAGAGCCGGGCGGCACCTTGCGCCGTGGGGAAGGAAGGTGAGTCCCGGCGGGGCCGCGGAGTGTGGGGAGGGCATCGGCAGCGGGGGATGCAGGGAGAAAACAGCCTCTTTTTTCTCCTTCCCCGCACCCCTCGGCTCATTCATTTAACAAAGGGGCTCGTCCCCGCACTCGGGAGCCGCCTCTGTGTGTGTGTGGATTTAGGCAAGCACAAAGCGTTGGGGGGCTGGAGGGACGCTTTGGCTGATGGAGCCACCCCGGTTTGTGAGGCTGCTGTGCAGGGATGGCGAGGTGGGAGTGCCCGTCTCCCCACCCCCCCATCGCCAAGCCCACTGTGTTGAAATTGTGGCTTTTTGCTGTTTAAGTAGTTAAAAGCAAAGCTGAGCTAAGGTAATTCAGGTTGAAAGGGACTCTAGGAGGGGTCAAGCCCAGGGCTCAGAGCAGAGAGTCTTCTGCACTGGAAAGTGGGTGGCTGCAAAGGACCTCTAGGGGTTCTCTTGGATATTCCTGAGAGACCAGAGGAGAGGTAGGACGATCCCCTTGGGGCAGTAACGCTCCTTTCTTCCTCTGTGCACGGAAATGCCCTAATCCACTGCTCTCCCCTGCCTGCAATCCCTGTTCTTGGTGCTTTTGTTGTCCAGAGGGTTTAATATTCATGGCTGTGGGGTCTGGCTGGCTCCGTCCGCCCGTGTGTCGTGGTGCATCTGCTCCCATCGAGCGTTACTGGAGCCTTACTCAGACGCTGCCTCCGGGAGTTTGTCTTCGGGAACAAGCCCAATAAATAAACAGACGTCCAAATCTGCCTCTTGGTTGGGGACCATTGCGGGGCTTCTATATTCTGAGGTGATTTGGTGCGTTTTGTATACACAAGGCAGCTTGCAAAAGCTGCAGAGTTTCACCTAAACTTCTCAAAGTGAAAGTGGGGGTTGTAGCTGGGTGAAATGGCAGTGTGCACAGGCGGAAGGGAGCTCGTTCGCTCCGCTCGCCGCTCACTCTTTGTACAGTGACTCATGGTTGCCCTTCATGGAACCGCCTCCCCCTCCTCCGTACCTGGAGCTTCCTGGTGCTGCGCACGCCGCCGGGAGCATCCTTGGGGCGGCTGCTCTCGGGTGCTGAGCGGCTCACGGCTCCGCAGGGTAAGCCTGAAAAACCTCTTTGCACAGAGGGATCTGCTGGGTGCTTAGAAACTGCCTTTCCCTGTGGGTTTTCCATGGGTTAGTCAGGGGAATATGGAGAGCAGACCTTTAAATGCATCCTGAAACTCACCGCTGAGCTATGAAGCACTATCATGGGACAGCAGTATTTCTCACTGTGCTGTGTAACAGTGCTGGACTTCAGAAATAGTGGTTGCTGAGTGAGGTTGGTCTTTGGTTTTTCCCAGCTGCTTTAAATGGGATAATGTAGCTGCCTTTCTATGCCTTAGAAATGTGGGGCTTTTTGCAAAAGCTAAAAATAAAACTGAAAAGGAAAGTTCCTGTACCATGACAGCACAAATGCTTGGTCTGCTTTTAGGGAGCACACTGTGACTTTTTAGATGTTGTCTGAGAAAAGTGTACAAATTCCAAGGCTTTTGTCTCATGCTTTTTCATGCATCACAGTATTATTGGAAGAAACATGGAATAAGCTGAGCTCATCTTCTGCAGGTGAAAATAGAATTTTTGCTTAGTCTGTTCTTCACTGCCTTGCTTGCATTGGATTGAAAACTGATGTTAGCTTTTTCTTTTGTCAAAAAGGTCAAAGAAGTGCTTGATTGCTGCCACTGTTTCTTTTTCAAGCCTGTGCAGAACTTTCTCAGCTCTGGCTACATGTGTATGGATTTCACCTAGTTTGCTAACTGACTTTGTTGATATGAGTAAGCTGCAACCTGACTTCTCTCTCTTGTGCACTTGTCTCACTTCATAGGCGTAGGAAGTTTTGTAATTTCAAAAGTTAGTTGTTATGGCCCAGTTCCCATATAGTCATAAGAGTTTGCAGAACTGTCGTAGCTGAAATAGATTTTTTTTTTTTTTTGAGGTAGCAAAATGCAGCAATGACCCAGAGCTCCACCCTTAAAATGATCTGGATTTACAGTTCATCCTGTCAGCAGCAGGTGATAACAGAAGCCAACAGACTTTGTAAAGGGATCTACAAAACAACCAGCCTTTGTTAGGAAGTACAAGAAACAGACTGAGACTAAACAACTGAAAGTCTAAGTCATATTTCTTTAAAGCCCAGCCTATTGTTAGTCTTTTGACAGGTACAAGAATATGTGCATTGGTGTTTACAGCGCTGAAAGTGAAAGGATGTTGTGTGCCAGGGCCGTGTTGTGTGGAAAAAAAGCCTTTTTCTGCACTTGGCAAGGAACTAGGCTCATTTTCGTGTGAATCTTGGCCTGTATAGGATTGAAGAGAACTTCGATGTGTTCCGTATGATACCAGGGGCTTGTTCCTTGGGTAGAAAAAAAAATCATTGGTCCAGTTTGATGCCTTTCGTATCCTTTTGCATGGTTCTCACCTGGAAGCCTTATTTCCAGAGATGGAACTGTCCTGGTTGCCTTGACTTCAGTAGCAGCAAAACTGGGACTATCAGCAGACACTAATGCAGGACCTAAGTCACCCTGATCAATTCTTCCCTTGGGAGCATGAGGCATGTGATGCTGTTTAGGAACGAAGAGTTTAAAAACCCCAATACCACTAATGCTGACCAAGCCTTTCCTCAAATTTAAGTCCAAACCTCCCAAGTGGCAACACTCAGTCCTGCTGTTGGCAATAGCCCCTGACTTTGTCCTTCCCCATGAACTTCCCAAGAGCTGTTGATGGAGTCCTCAGGTCCTCCCACCGCTGTCTCCCTTCTGGCAGGTGGAAGTGGGTTGTGTGTTGCAATTTGGGGCTCTTCATGGCATTCCTCAATAACTAGTAGATCCTTAGGGCTCGACTTCTCTCACCAGGCTGCCTGTATAATCAGAGGAGAGAAAGAGGCCTCTTCAGGATGTGCTACACAGCATCCTCTACCAGGTGTTTTAAAGTAGGTCAAATGAGTTGCATTCTAGAAATGCTGATTTCTCTTCATAGTCACCCTAGTTTCTTTCTTTCGCATGTGTTGGACACGGTAGCAAGTAGGTGAGGTGAGTTGGCAAAACTCACTTCAAGTGTGCAGACAGGCAGCAGTTCTAAAATAAAACTTACTGGGAGTCACTGTTCAGCTTGCCTGAATTCTCCCCCATTTTAACGCTTGTGTGTTGGGGTGGATGAAGCAAGAAACAAGTCATGTGATTAAATGCATTTCCAGGGGTATTTGGAGGAAAAACTATTGAGTTATGATTTATTTACCAGTATACTTCTGGTAAACTGTGTAAGCTCAAGAATAACTGTAAATTTGCCATGCAAATATTCTGACCTTGAGTAGTAGCTAAAGATCTTGTACCTAAAGAAGACTTTTTAAATATCTCTTGCATCTAATAATTTGAGATTATTTATGGACTGGAGCATCTCTCATACGAGGAGAGACTGCGTGAGCTGGGCCTGTTCAGCTTGGAGAAGAGAAGACTAAGAGGGGACCTTATTAACATGTATAAATACATGAAGGGGGACTGTAGGGAAGAGGGGGCCAA
>JAUBOD010000201.1:165011-193449 GCA_032353885.1 Nothura maculosa
CCGCCCTGTGCCACCTGCTCTGGGTGTCCCTGCTGGAGCGGGAAGGTTGGACCAGATGATCTCTAGAGGTCCCTTCCTACCTTATAGATTCTGTGATTCTGTGTTTCTGTGAGATGCAAGTTAAACAATAACTTTCCATAGCTTCTTTCCTTCCTGTAATCTGTGCCCTTTGAACCTAGTACATAACTGTTATTGCTGCCACTCTTACACTGGTACAACTGCCTTAACATTGCTGCTTTTCCTGCTTTTCTAGCATCAGTGAAGTCAAGTGGTGACAAATCGGGTATCTTTTTTTTTTTTTAAAAAAAATGAAATTAAAAAAAAATTAAGAAAAAAAGATATTGGACAGGAGAATGTTTTATCTTAGGAAAAACAGCCAGAAGGAGGAGAGTCTAGAAGCAGTAGCCAAAGGTGTTCTCTGAAAATAAATGTTTTCTACTACAGTAGCCCTTTGTGCTGCCAGTTGCAGCGTGAGAGGTATTGGACATGATATCCTGTGGCTGCCTTGAGGTATATGACGTTTAGCTGCAAATATCTCTGTGATCTTGCTAAGACTGCAGACAAATCAAATGATAACTACGTGCTGTGGTGAAGTACATTAATCAGGGCTACCATGGGGTGTGAGGTCCTTTCATGGGCTATGTTCTTGTTTTCATTAGAGTCAGTTCATACCTATAAACAAAGTGGAGAGGAGGAAAGGAAAAAGGTTATTAGTAGGGAAGGAAAAAGATTATTATACTTGGGGTGTGTGTGTGGGTGTGTGTGTGTGTGTGTGGCGCATATGTTGCAGGGGAAGTTGTACACATTTACCATAAGCATCGTTTCCTGCCCTTAGGAGCTTGGTGTGCATAGCTCCAACATGCCTGAAGTTTGTAGCTGTAGTTATGAGCTGTAAAATCCTGCCTTTCCATGGCTTTATAGATGGCAGCAGGGAGAAGCAAATCAAGTAGGAGAGGGTAGGGGAGAGACTGGCAGACTGTTTTGTAAAGGTATCACAGCACCACTGGTGGACTTTGAAGTGCTTTCTGAACTGTCTGCTTTCTTAATGACTGTAAGTGATAAGTGTAAGGGAATAACAGTATTCTAGACAGTGCGTTTTTTACAGGACTAAGTCTGCTTCTGATGGCTCTGATTCATGATACTGGAGCTTAATTGAGAAATACCTTTCATTTGAGCTGGTGTCTTACTGCATGTATTTCTTTTTCTTCATCTGCATATAGAAAGCTTTGTGGAATGTGAAGACCATACTTTATGCTTAAAAAAGTGATAACCTACACATTCCCAAATAGTACATTTTCAGCTGATCTTAAGATACAAGCACCTTGGTCGTTTAACCTGAACTCCTTCATAGACTGAAGAAATGATTCTTCTTTTGCAAGTTAATTTAGATTTAATTTCCCCACCTTTCTATAAAGGAACATTCCAGGATTTCAGCATCGAGTTCAATGCGAAGGCTTTGTGCCAGAATGAATTCATCATTTTATTTCAGTAGGCATTTCAAGAATGTCTTATTTCGGTCTTGCATTGGACAAGCTAGAAAATTCAAAGCCCTTTGGGAAGAAGGGAAAGCTGTTGTTTTTTTGCTGTTGTGAAGTAGATGTATTGACTTCAAAGCCTTCTGCTACTCAGCAGTCTGGTTCATTTCTGATAACCCTGGTATATTTCTGCATGTATGTAGCCTACTTGAAAGGTGGAAAGACCTTGAGTTTAGGTTTGAATCATAAATATTAGTGATCAGAATATGGGAGGGGAAAAGAAAAAGGAGATGATGGAAGGAGATAGGGAATAGATAAACAATAAATCCTGTTTTTACTGTAAAGAATTCCCTTCAGCTGTGTTCTGATCTCAGTGTAGGTGCAGCTGGTGGTTTGAGGTTGTCGCTGAGCTCTGGGACCCTGTGTGATGAGGAAGAGGAAGAAAGATGGATCTAGGCTGCTAATGTATCTTTTGCCTTTCTAGTTCATTAAGCTGCTCACCCAAGTCTGAATTTTGGTCCCCTTCATATTAAAAATCAAATTTAAGAGTCAGGTGACAGCTGCAGTGACCAGGGAGTGTGTACTCTAAGAAAGAGAATTAGCAGCAGATGGACACATCAGGCTTTGAAATGCAGTATTGATTAATTCATTAAAATTAATAAGACAATTATAGAACTCCCAATACATTTTTCAGCTCTTCAGGAGATAGAACAATTTTTATGTACGTATCCTTTAAAGAACACCTCACTCAAAATAAATTATAGTGTCATTTCCTTCAGAGACCACAAAAATGTGTCAGCTCTTAGCAAAGCCCAAATTGGTCTGTATTCTGTTTAGTAAAGCATTGTTTTTAAAAGGTCTCTAGAAGACTTAATCATAGTAGCATGTGCTAGGTAAAATTTGCTTTAGTGAGAGTGATCTAAGCCAGTGTATTACTGGACTAATGACACTGTAGTTAAGTAAAAAGGTAGAGCTCCACCTACATTCAAATAGTAAGGACAAAAGAAAGATAAAAGCTGGGTTTTGTTTTGTTTTGGGAGAGTTATGAATCCTGTGTAACAGGTTCTTATGTGAAGACTCTGAGAGAGGAAGTTTTTTCAGACTGGTTAATTTTTACCAAAATGGACAAGTTTATGTTAAAAAAAGTGTGTAGCGGGGAACTTTCTCTGACTTAAACTCAGGAATGCAAGGGATAAGTTTGTGAAAGGCAGTATGGGTTCTTAGAAAGCAAAATGTCAACTTTTTTTTGGAAATTCTTCAGAAGTATGTATATAATCTCCATAATGCAGAAATGTGGTTTTCCGGCTACAGATCTTATTGCCTTGAGAAACCTAAATGACTTTAAGCTGGATTTCCAGTATAATTCTCTGTGCTTTCCTAAGTACTGTGCTTTGTTAAATAATATCTTTAATAAAGGATTTGCTGAAGTTGTGGTTTGAGCTACTCAGTTCCTGGCTGTTGTCCTCGAAATGAGAAACTGCCATAGAAATATTCAGTTTTCATAGAGGAGCGAGGACAAGGGGGAGAATGAAGTAAAATGAAGATCCGAGATGGACTGAATCTGGATCTTAATCCAGATTCTTTGGTGATTCTAGTGAACTGCAGTTTTCATGGATGTGGTCACAGCTAATACTCTTTTCCACAACTATTTGGTTGAATTTTATTGCCATACTGCCCAGGAGAGCCAGCTGCTCCATTTAACCACCAAAGGGTAACCACAAGCCTCTTGTTCATGGCTGTTGTGCCTGTCTTGCGTCCCTCCTTGGAATAAAACATGAGTTCAGGTTTAGTATCTGCTTCTCTGGGGCTGAATCAGAGCTGATAGCCTAGAACTGGATGGTGATGAGGCAGCCCTTAGCTAAGTCATCTTGTTCCTGATATTCAGAGTAACTGCAAAGACACTCTGATAATAGAGAATTTCTTTTCCATGAAAAGAAACTTCTCCCACTCATATCTGTAAAGGAAGATGACAGAATTGGATCCAAGTAAGTCTTGAGAACTTAAATAATGAAATTTAAGGAGGCAGAGCCTTCGCTCTGAGCTTCTAGTTCCTAATTTTGTGTGGGAAAAGTGGTGGCATTTACCACATCTTAACATGATTTTATTAACAGTATAGCTTAATTCTCACAAATGACTGCGATTTGCACAGGGTAGCCTTTCAGAAAGGCAGAGATGATGTGAGGGGAGGAAGGAGTAGATGCAGCAGCAATAGGCATTAGTTTGATCACAGTTCTGTTGGTCTAGTGAAAAATCTGCCTTTTAATTTCGGGCTCTTCAAATTTCTCATTGTTGCATCAGCCTGTAAAGCTGGGTAGTAAGGTGATTGAGGAAAATTGCAGTCTTTTCCACTTCTGTTTCTCTTAAATTCTAGTCTTATGCAATTTTGACTCCCTTGGCATCTAAAATAGTAATTGAAAATGCTGCAGCAGGGGCTGCACAAAGGCAGCAAGGTTTTCGTCTCCTACTAGGCCAGTGCCCATGGAGTGTGAAAGAGTGGGAATAAATTACTTTCCCAGGCCCACTTTAATCCCTTGCTTATGTTCCTAAACAAGATTTTTGAGAGATTTGTGTAAACAAAATTAAACTGATACTTTATCTTGATGAAACTGTAGGCTGATGTTGTTAAACTAGTGTCTCTCTTTTGTACCTGGTTCTACTTTTGTATCTTTTGTACCATTTTTGATTATATCAAAAATAAATGGGGAGGTGGCATGAGGATGGACGAACTTCTGCACTTTTTGTGCATGATTTTCTTCCTGTCTCCACTCCTTGCTTATGCCACTGCAGGCCTTGGAGAAGAAGAAGGCTGGATAGGGAAGAAATTTTGGACTCAGCTGCTTTGCTCTATCAAGGAGCCAGTTCTGCTGGTGGAGTGTTCGGGAGTCCTTAATCGTGGACCTCATTCAGAAAGACTGAGGAGGTGAAGGTAGGGCTGGCACTGGCAAAAATAGGACTCTTCCTTCTTTTCAACAGCAGGAATAAAAAAACCCAAATGCCTAAATTGTGTCAGGCCCCATCTGAAAGCAAGAAAAGTAGAGCCCAAGCAGTAGGATGGCTATATCTTTAAATACAGGCAGCTGCTCACAGGCACTGTGTTTGAATTCTAGGGTCAATAAAGGCACATCCTTCAGTTAGAAAAGGCCAAAGAAGATCATTTGTTAGTATTAAAAAAAGTGTCTAAATGCTTCAAGGACTTGTCATCAAGTGACTCACTGCCCTCTCATAATGGGACTTCTGGCTTTCAGAGGAGAGTAGTACTTGCTGCTACAGCATTCAGACAGCTAATTTTGACAGCACCTCCTGCCAAACTTGTGTCTCACTCATGATAAAGTTGGACTTAGGGGGAATGGAGCAAATGGAGAAGTTAAAGATAGCTTAAAAATCAGAAATCTCATTAGCTCTGCATTGTAGTTGTCTAAGTGCCTGCTTTTCTGTTTGCTCTGTGCTTCTCACATGCGTGCCTGTTGCAAAAGAACATTTGCAAGTGTTGAGGTGGCCACGTTTGTAAGAACTTAGTTATCGCCTAATTCTGGTCAAAATGACTTTTATGTGCTGGGTGTTTTCTGAAGTTATTGGCTACTTAAAAAATCATGATGCCAAAATCAGCTTGCTTTTCTTGGTCACTGGCTGCTAATTAGGGGAATGAGGAATTTTTTTTTCGTTTTGGGGGTTTTTCTTTGTACGTTTTCTTTCAGATGATAGATTTTATTTTAGAGACCTTTTACCTTTTTAGGAGGCAATTCTGTGTGATACTAACTAGGGACCTCCCGCAAGAGCCCTTCCTGCCTTCTGATCCAGTACTTTACTCATCCCGGACGTAATCCAAATACCACCGGCAGGGCTTGTGTGGGTTTTTATTTGTTCTAGCAATGTTTCATCATATGCTGACTTGGGCCAGCATTAAATGCATCACTGTGCAGTTCAAGAGATTGTAGTCACTGAGATGAGAAGAGTCCTGACCAAGCAGCAAGCGGCTTTCTGCCCTAAACATCCTACCCCTTTGTGTCATCAGGCTTTAAGTCTGGCATTACAGGGGGTGTCTTGCATAGAGGAAGGTGTTTAATTGCTCTTTGAATCCTACCCTGTTATTTTTACTCGTTATCCAGGTGCAGTGACTTCAACAAACCGATCTCCTCCTACGTGTGGTGTAGCTGTGTTTGGTTTTGGAGAGCTGAGATTCTTCTAAAGACTGCTCCACCTGCACCCCCTGCAGCTGCAGGTAAATCTCTAAATCCATTAGGATGAGCATGTATAATCTCGTTGTCCATCTTCCACCATTCCCATAAATTCATACACTTTACTTTGTGCATTGGGAATTTTGTTAGCATTATTCTTCTTACTGAGGTGTGAGTTATTGAGCACTCAGACTTCTGTGGCACAACCCGTATTAATTTTAGCCTAAGCGTGTGTGCACTGTCAGTGAAAACTCTGGACTAAAATTCTTAATGAACTAAGCATACGTATTCAAAAAGAGCTGATTTGTTGATTTTGCAATCTTTGCAATTATTGGACGAGTCATTTCAGTTTCTTGTGTTTTGAAAAGCCAACCCCTCCCCTTCCCCCTTGCAAAAAAACCTCTCCATGGCAAAGCTGTGGCTCTCAGCTGCTCCTTTCCTTTTGATGTGGACGACTAAAAATTAATACTAAAATCATACTCTGAAGTTGAATTCTCCTGTAGTGCATCCATGATGAAAGACTGGGAGGCTTCTCCCTGCACCTGCTGGGAACGTGTTCATGGCTGGACTTTTCCAGTCAGGCTTTGATCAGAAGGTGACGTTGGCTACGGCTGAGCTCGCTGTGGCCTCCTGCTACCCACAGGCTTCCCCTGCCATGTTTGGCAGGCCCTTGTGCTGTAACACTGACCCGGCAGATAATTCAACAGAGCAGCTCTAGAGTGAGTTATGGCTGTGGTATAGTATTAAAGGACCTGGCATGGAGCTCTCTACAGGTTTGAAACCTGGAGCTGAAGGCTGCAAGATCAGGCTGTATCTGGTGCCTTTTCAACAGCAGTTCCCAAGTTTCTCTGTGCCTTATTGCTTTTTTAAGATGTATCTGTAACTGTGGTACTTGCTGCATGTGGCTTTTTTATTTTTATTCTGTTTAAACTTTGTGAAACTCCCGACTTTCTGAACCTCTAGCACCTGTGCAGTCAATTCCTGCTGGATCTGCTTATGTTTGGTATCTAAAAGCCCTTGGTACAAACTGCTTTTTGACTGTCTGAGTAGTTCCCTGTCCTTAATAAGTATAAGTTAGTAAGTATGAATTGCCACATCTTCTAGGTGTCATTGCTTGAGCAGGGGAGTTGGACTAGAAGAACTCTAGAGGTCCCTTCCAACCTCAACCATTCTGTGGCTCTGTGAAATTGGGAGAAAAGTCTGAAACTAAAGCATGACAGGAACATACATTTCCCCCTCACCCCTATGGCAGTGTTCTCTACTATCTACTGCTTTGGTGAGCATTTTTTGTCCTCTAATCTTGAAAAAAGGGTTTGGATTTGCAAGGCTGCCTTCTGCAGCAGGTTGTATGCTCCCTTGTGGACCTCAACTTATATGTTTTTAACTATAGTTTTAAACCAAAACAGAAAGATGTTGCTGGTGCTGCTGCCTCAGATACGTGCAGAGTGATTTTGGCAATTGGAATTCCTAGACAAAGTGAAAAGTTTGGATGTGGATGGAGATAGTGCAGCAGGTATTTGGTAAGATCTGATGAACACAATGGAAAGAAAAAAAATCTGTTAGCTAAAAGATCTTTTTTTCTCCTTTTTTATTGTGTAACCAAAGGATGTAACTGCACGAGTCACCTCTGGGTTTCAGTGGGATTGTTCAGGGCCTCTCTTAACAGCACTTGGTGCCTGACCTTGAGAACAGAAGCTGAGTATTTCATGTGGTTACAGATTGAAACATGTGGGTGGGCATCTAGTGGGAATCCAGAAAGCACGTAGGTGCTCGATTCCCTCGGAAACTGCCAGGATTTGGCACTGAGGCTGGTAAAATATTTTCAAAACCTCTTGGATATCTTTCTGGAAATTGGGTCTGATGTTGCTAATCGGTGCAAAGGGTGGGGGGATTATGTTTTTTCTTTCTGAAGTCATCACAGTCTTTGATCTTTGCTACTTTTTAGCAGATAAACAGGAGGAGATTGAGGGAGAGCAACAGCAATGACTTTGGGGCTAGAGGGATTGACGCAAGAGGAAGATAAAAGAGCTATCTACATATGCAGTTTTATAAAATGATGAGGAGGGCAGGAGTGTTTATGGGCTTCAGAAGGGTGTAAATGCCAAGGAATGGAGGGTGTGGAGGAAGGAAACTGTTTTGGTCTCGACCCTACAAGTGCCTGTGCAGGCAGGTAGCTTCTCTCACACTTTCTGCTGAAAGGAGCAGTTTCACTGAACTTCTGTATCTGCTTGGAGTGTTCCTGGGATGTGCTGGTGAGAAGGAGAAAGGCTTCGTTTGGCAAGGAGAACAGTTCATGCCTTGGTACTTCAGTTAGGCTAAAACACTTAACTCTGCAGTTGCTTGCACCTCACTGCCTGGCATCTTTCAATGAGGTCACGACTGATTGCATGAAAGTTACTCTCTTATTTCAGCCAGTTTTTGCAATGAACAAGAGCTCAGAAAGAAAAACTTCTTAGGACCCAGTTGCTCCTGACCCAAACTGTTGTTGTTAGTGCTCGAATCTCCAAACAGGACCTGGCTGCCATGGGGACATGGATTAATCTTACTGATATCTCTGTAGTGTCTCATAAGACCAGGACAGGAAGGGGTGGACAGGGTGACAAGTGGGTCAAGATGCAGGGAAGTGCAGCAAAAGAGTCAGTCTTGAGACTGTTCTCCTAACATGGTAATCCCTTGCTTTTTCTATCCATTGGGATATCAGCTGGGAGATCCTGGGGATTGCTTGATGACAAAGGTGTAAAAAATGCCCTTTGGGGCTGATAGAGCCATAGCAAAGATTTTTTTTTTTTTTTTTGCCTTAGTCTTTACAGCTGAAGATGTTGGGGAGATTCCCACATCAAGTGCATTTGTAATCGAAAGTAGATCAGAGAAGCTGATTTGAGGCAAATATACAAGAAAAGTTAGACCAAATAGGTAAGTTAGTTGTTAATAAGTCACCAGGGCTGGATGTCATTCAATGGAGTGTCCCAAGGAGCTTGAATGTGGAACTGCAAAACTGCTGGCCAAGTTGTACATATAATTTATCATTACAGTCAGCTGCCGTACCAGAGGGCTACGGGTTGCCAATGTAATTCCCATCTATAAAAAGGGCTCCAGAGGAGATCCTGGGAAGCACAACAGCAAATCACACTACTGTATTACCAGGGAGAGCCAGAATAAAGAGCTCTGAAAACACAGATAAATGGGGCATAGCAGGAAAGGCTCCTTGTAGCTTCTCTAAAGGGAAATGCTGCTACCCTAGCAATGTGGGATGCCAGTAAGAAGAGGATTTGGATTTCCAAAAGACTTTCTGACAAGATCCTAAGTTGCTGCGGGGCTTGGAGGAAAGGCTGTTTATGCTTCGGAAGCCGTCTGAGTAACAGGAAGCAAAAAGCAGGGATTAATTTCACTTTTCAGGCCAGCACAGAGTCATCAAGGGGCGTGCCCTAGGTCGATATGGCAGCCTGGAGCAAGAAACATCAAAAAACTTCAGGAAACATCACTGTGCAGCAGTGATCAGAAAAGCTGCCACTGTCTTCAGGAATGACATGGAGGTTATAATTTTGCCTCTGTATAAATGCTAGGTGCATCCACAGAAGTGCAGTTCTGGTCTCTATACATCTAGTGGGACGCAGGAGTTGGAGATCAGCCAGATGATCAGAGAGATGGATTCCCTCGGGATGGGCTGAAAAGGCTGGAATTCCTCTTTTTTTTTTTTTTTCCGAAGAGAAAGAGAGGGAAGGAACATGGATAAGGATTATAAAGCATAGTCATTGGTTAAAGCTGAATGTGAAACTTGCCCTTTGGATCCCATGCTCCTGCAGCTGGGAAACTCTTGATCAATCAATCTTCAAATCAATCCAGGAGGAGATGGATTTGAAGCAAATGGAAGAAAGTTCCTTGCTCAGCAAGTGTTGAACATCTGGAACGTGCTTCTTCAGTATCAGCAGGTTCAGAAAAGGATTATATGGATTTATGAGCAGCAGGTCTGTATATGGATATTAAAAGGATTAAGCAGAGATCTAGCCTGGTAAAACAAGTCTGGATGTTGGGGGAGATGTGAGAGAAAGGACTTGGGAAGGTGGACCACAGGTGGGACCCAGCAGGGAATTTCTTTTACTGAGTCCTTGATTCTTGAGGATGTGGATAGGGAGCAGAAAGGGAGCAATTCTGACAAAACCACCTCACCGTCACCTGCAGGAACATGGGGAGGAAAGTGCACGTGGCTCAGAATAGGTGCCGTGGCCATAGGCTTCACGGTCCTAAACCAGATGAATCCTGTGTGTGTTGACTTCACCTGCAACCTTTCCTTTCCCCAAAACTCTCTTCCATGAGTTTTCCATAGGAAACAGTCATCCAGATAACCGGCAAATGTTGGACTCCGCTTTGCGTATGAGCTGTGTGTGTGTGTGTGTGTGTGTGTGTGTGTGTGTGTGTGTGTGTATTTTAATTAAAAGTGCCTTTTCCCTCATAGAAGTAATTTCTCTTTAAATGTTGTCTTCAGTAGGGTGTGCATGTGAACTATGTTCTAATTAAGGGTGAGGAGTCTCTTTTGCATAACTGTATCACCAGATTCGCAAGAGAGAGTGAAAACAGCCCAGAGGGTCTGAGGAAAATGCCATCAAAATCAGTCGCCTCGCAGATGGCAGGTCTGATTCAGATCCCTCTTGGTCCAATCTGCTTGGGGGACTTGCCACTGACTGCAAAGATGCAAATCAACAGTCTCCTTTGTACCTTTATTCTGGGGTGCTGATTTGTGGCTCTGGGCGCATCTAGGTGGCTGTAGCTCTGCCAGAGATTGTTGTCCCCATAGTAGGAACAGGGAAATGGGATCCAGGTTTAATTCTGAGCCTTTTCTCTGTGGCTTTATGCTCATTCTGAGGACTTCTTCACTGTGCTCAGTGTAGAGGGCATTACAGTGCTTGATTTCCCCATCTCTTACAGGGAGGGAAACTGCTGAGGTGAGAGCAGCTCTTGACTCTGCAAATAGATTTGTCTCCATTCACAAATCCCAGGGCTCCTTACTGGGCAGCTATATATATATATGTATTTATTTATATATATATACACACACACACACACATATATATATATATGTATACTTAAGGCTGTCTATTGAGATTTGATTTCAGTTCTAACACTGAAATGGCAGAGGGAATAGATGAGAAAAATGTTTCTGTTTTCAGTATCCTTATGGAGGGAAAATCCAGGGTGGTTACATGTTTGTGTTTGTTTCTCTTAAGAAGAAATAAGTGTAAGTGCGTTAAAACTCACTTGTTGGAAGCAGAGCATGTAAACAAAAGATTTCTTTCACTGTGCACAAAGAGAAATATGAAAAACAAACCACAAAGTCTGCGAAGAGGCTAATGAGTTTTTATGAGTCAGACCTGATCTGTCATTAACATCTGTTCCCTGCATGTGGCAACCGAAGTGAGCACCCCTTTAAGAAATCCTTGCATGCTGGAGGCATTTTATTACCTCCAAAGAGAACATTTCTTTCCAGGATTTCAGCGTGATGTTGAAGAAACCAAGCTGTTGATAGACTGCACTGTCGTGACCTTGCAGTTTCTGGCTGAACCTGTTGGCTTTCAGTTATTTTTTCCAAAGCAAAAAGCCTGGCGAGTTTTGGCATCTCATTTTTGCAACCAGCAGTTTGAGGGGCAGATGCTTTTCCTTTCTGTTGCATAATCTGAACTAAAAATCTGATGCCACTGAGTTTCATCTATAAAGGATTTCTGCTGCTTTTCTCTGCACAGAAAACTGTCTCCAGAGAGTGTCTAGAAGTTCAGGTTTCTGTGTTGTCCAGAGTATGTAGTCTCCTTACATGCATCAGAGATGAGTTTCACACTCAGCTCTCACTATATTAAACTGGCAGGTCCTGCAGCTTTTCTTAAAAGTGTCCAGGACTTAAACTGGTGGGAAATAACAGGGGACACTTGGGTTTTGTAATGTGTCCTATGGCAAATTGCACATAACTGGTGGACATCTGCCTTGCTGTCCAGTGAAGGGAAGAAACTTGCTTTGGAGGAACAGCTTAATAAGGAGTTGAGGCAAAGAAAACCGTGGTCTGAATAGATATTCTCCAGCTGTTTAGCAGAGAAATGCAAGTGAACACACTTCAGACAGAAGGGAATCTTGACAATCGTGTCATATCTTGGATCTACTGCGCTGTCAAGTTCAGGCCTGTGCTTCAGGCAATCACCATGTTCTTGTCACATTGTGCAGAGTTAAAACTTGAATGCTGCATCAATGGCACCTGCTTCCCTTGCTTCTAGACTGGAAGGCAGCAGAGGATGCAGCTCGTGTCAGATCAGGGAAGCAGGTGCCATTAGCAGGGTGGTGTCTGTGGAAGAGCAACAACAGTGACACTGATGTGAATCTGAGAGGACCTGGAAAGGACTTTAAGCACCTTAGAATGCAGAAACTGAAGAGAAATTCCACGTGGTGAAATGGTTTTACAGAGGGAGGCCTGAAATGAAAAATCCCATTTCAAGTATTGGCAATCAGAACAAAACTCCCATGAGTTTTGCCAGGAGCTGGAATCCAGGTCTATCCTTAATGCTATTTGTGTCCTGTAAGAAATCAGGGAAAGTATTGGTGGTTTTAGCCAAAGAGAAACCTGGCAAGATCATTTAGAAGGAAGGGAAAAATGCAGAGTGATGCCTGGTAGTGATTCTATGTGTTGAGAGAAGAGTGAGGTCTCCCCTATTGTGTGTCCTCCACCTTGGAAAGTTGCATAGGAAACGGGTAAAGGCAGTGCAGGCTGCTGCCTCCCTCCCTGCTTTCTTCTCTGTTGTCGTTTTCAGTGTCTCTCCAAACTTCAGCAGCCTCTGCCTCGTGTCCTGCCCCTCTGAATCCCTGCTCTGTGCCTTACCCTTGAGCCATTTTCAAAATTAGTGGGGGATTGGAGCTGAGGTGGAAACAGAGAACCCAGAACTAGGGAGGAGAGAAGCTGCAAAGCTGCAAACCTGGCTGACCCTCCCCAACTTGCTTAGGAACTGCTCCCAGTTTATATGTGGGTAAGGAGCTTGTATGGGTGATATTGTACAATTTTGAGCATCCTCTCCTCTGCACCCACATCACTATTGCTTTGCCTTTTAACAGTGTTTTACAGAGCAATTGTTTTCTGTGTTGCTTAAAATTTAGAAAAAGATCCTGAAATTTTATTATTTTCTTTCCTAGATAGCAGGAGTTGGCAGGAAAGACAGTATCATCCTTCTCTGCAGAAGCTCTTTATTTTTCCTTCCAATTATTTCAGCATATTTATTCCAATTATTTCAGCATATTTCTTTATTCCAAGTGTCTGTTAATTAACTGGCCAGTGAAACAACAGTTTTGTTCTTTTTGAGGGCTGCACAGATTAGATAATTCACATAGACCATAAGCAAAGAAATAAGAGCATCCTCAGGACAAAGATGAGGTTTCTGGATGCTACATGGCTGAAAAGTGATGAGTGGATTGGTATTTTGCTTGCACACATTTTCTAACGTTCAGTATGTTGAGTTTAGCCTTGTTTTCTTTGGCTTCAGGAGACGGGCAATATCTGGAGCTGAGGCAGTCTGGTGCTCTGCATAGTGTCCCCAAAAGACCTGCAAACGTAGCCAAACTTTTAGGCTTGAAAGAGATGAGCTGTGCAGCTTGGATTGGGACCGGGTGCCCCTAGTTCAGGGAGTCTGTAATGACTGCGACCTTTTGAATGGTTGTTCAAACTGTTTTTATTACACGCAGACAGGAATGCTAGGTTCTTTGTTCCACCTCCCAAAATGCAACCCTTTTTGTTTGCGGCTTTATGGGATGATACGTTTGGGTCAGAGAGGAAGCGGGCATGAGCTGTTCAATATTTTCAAGCTGCTTAAAAAGTCCTGAATACATGAAGCTTGAGGAAGCTTTAGGAGCCCTTCTGAATTGGGCAAATAACCTCTGACTTGCTTAGGAGCAGAAATAAACTGCAGCATTAGAGTCGCTTTAGACTTCTGTGCAGATGAGTGAGTGGGCTGATGCCTTACTCTGAGATGAACCCACTCAAAAAAGTCTCCACGTTTATCTCTGAGCTTTGCTGTGCTCTGGAAAGAAATGTCCAGCATCACTTACGCTGAGGGAAATATGTATGTTGACTGAATAGAACAAAAAAAAAGCATGTGCAGCAGTTAGAGGTAAGATGAGCAAGATTTGCACTTCCTCTTGAAACTGTACTTTTCTCAATGCCTGTACACATTTCGTTATGTGCTTTGGGTCCCCATCTGCTCATTGAGAGAAGCAGATGAAGCAGTTAAGAGAATAACTATTTTTCTAGAGTGGGGGAGGAAGAGAGAGAACATAATTCCCATTATTCCTCCTGTGCACCACCAGAAATACCCTGCTTGAATATAGTAATATAATAAACTACTACTTGAAATGACCTAGATGAGTTTGTCAGAAAAGCCACATTTTGACTCCTGTGGCCAAATTATCGGAGTAGGAGAATCCTGTATGTAGGTTTAAACAGAAATTTTGGAGCAGTTGCCATCCGAAGGCTGGAGCCTGTTCTTTAGGGCTCCTCTTGCCTTCCCTTCCTCCCTCCTTGGCCTGCTGACACCAGCATTGCTGCACTCAACTTGCATGACAATCATGCTGTGCATTTGGCTTTAGATTTAAAGCCTTCAGGTAATCTGTCTTCAGGGGACAGTGAGGCCTCTTGTTGACTGATGGTGTCTATAGGCATGCAAAGGTTCTCCTGCTGTGTAGAAATCCTCCCTGTGGGACTGTCAGGCGCATATGCAATTGGCTTTGGGTAGCCTGTGCAATGCATAGGCTGAGGATATGCGTGTTGCAAGGATCCACTGTGGGGCCACAGCTCAAACTGCCAAGACTTAAAGCTTTTTTCTTTGGAAATCCTGGTTTCAGTTGCTACTGATAACCAAGCTGGTTGCTACATTATACATTTAGGGCTTTTTTTCTTTCGAGTTCTTCTAAAATTATTTACATTTGTAATTAAGCTGAGGCTGCGTTGATTCTGGAGAAGCTGGCGTATCAGATCCCGAGAGGGCAGCAGCAGGTGCTGTAAGTAATCACTCTTCTAAATTAAGCAGCACATTCCAAGGCCCTAGGTTAATTTCTGCGTAAACAGCCCGCATACAAATTCTCAGAATGAGCCACATCATGACCCAGCAAGTTCTTTAAGTCTGTGTGCAGCTTTAATCACTCAAACTGCCTCCCTGGAGCGAATGGGCCTTTCGTTTTCAGAGGAAACTGGGGCTGTGCTCGAGCTGCTGTTAAAATAGCGCTGTCATGTTGCCATCTTGGTCGCCAGCCTCTCGTGTCCTCATATCTCTGTCTGCACCTCCACCAGAGGTACCTTTGCGGCCTGGGCAGGCGCCCCAGAGTATGGTGAGCAGCTGATGAAACAGAATCAGGTTGTGGGTTTTCAGGAAGCAGTGCAAGAGCTCGCTGAGGTGGCGTCCAAGAGGTTGGTGCCGTTTCCTTCCCCAGCTTTGCGCGTGCAAGTGAATTTCTGCAAGTGCCCGTGTGTTTTCAGTCTTGCAGCTCCTTAGCGGGTGCTGCTCGAGCGACACTAGCAAATGTTTGAGGTTTGCCCAGCTGCAGGTAACAGTTTTTGGTAGCTTCAGGATGTTGCTACATAGAGTGTGGCTTTTGAGAGCTCTGCCTTGCTTGTGTAGTAAGAGATGTGTTTCTTCAAAAAAAAAAAAAAAGTGCTTCTCAGAGTATATGTCATCCAAAAATGGGTAGAAAAGGGGGATGTATACCTAACCTGGTGTGAAGTAGAGCAGAAATAGTGTGTGGTTTTTTTTCTGTGATTTGGAAAAGCACCAAACCTCCAGGGGTTAGGGCAACACTGGATTTTTGGTGCCTCTCTCCTACAGCTATAAAGTGGTACTTGTCCTTCCTCTTGAGTTACAGGTGGAGCTTTTTCTATCTGTGGATGCTCAACCTGATTATCAAAATGGTGCTTGAAATCATGCAGTGTTGAGTAGATCTGAAGCCCCTTTTCAATCTTTTGTGCCAACTTTATGTTTAAGAAGACTCACCTTGGAGATAGAGAAGGCACCTGCCTTGGACTTGAGCCTGGTAGAGTTCCCTGCTCTGTGACAGAACCAGTTGGACAACCTACTTGGTTTTTCAGTAGCTCAGTTTCCTCTTCAACCTGAAAATCTCTCACAGAGCTGTGAAGAAAATGTCCTCTTTAAATGGTGTTCCAGTTCTGTGGAGATTGGGCCAAAAATATCTTCCAAAAAAAAAAAAAAAAAAGAAAAAAGATGAAGAGGAAATTGTACCTGCTGCTTAACACTGACTTCCTGCTCTTAAAGGATCTTCTGCCTTGTGGGTTTAGCAGATGGCGTGAGTGCTTGGGACTGATCTCTGGGATGCTCTGGGGTGTCTGCAGGGCTTGATGATGCTCAACATGCCAGTGTCATGCACCCTTTTGGGGCAGCCTTTTCCAGAGGTGTCACAAATTGACCACTTTAAAATACTGTGGGACTGGGGCAAAATCCTGCCTTTGAGATGACTGTTGCAGTGTGGGTTATTACTATTATTCTGTCTGATTCTACAACTTTTGAGGGTGTTGCTGTCTCTCATATTATGTTTTTTGTTGAGCTCTTGGTTGAGCTCTGATTCTGTATCAGATGCTTCTCCAATATGAAGAATTGGGGCAAACTGGGAGCAGGACATTTAAGAATAGTCATTTCCACCATTCTCACTATGGACTGTCCTTTTAAACTCGATCTATCCAAGTCTTTCTCCCTGGCTACACAGGAGATTTTAATGCTTTCTGTTGTCAAAAGCAGAATTTGAAGGAAAAGGAATCCTACCTCTCACCAAATACATGAACTAAGGGACTTGAACACTTTAATAACAACAAAATATGACTCTTCCAGCCTCTCTTCTGCAATAAAAGGTGTCAAACAGCTTGCAGTATCTTTAGATTGTAACTTGGCAATTATGCCAGTGTGACAATTTGATTCTCCTCTCCTAAAATACCTCTGGAGAGCATCCCACTGTAGCTCTGCTCTGATCCCAAGACTGCCCTGTGACTGCCTGGACCGTCTGTGCTCAGCAGCGAGGGCTGATGTTCAGCTCTGTGTATTTATTAGAAAGCTTTGAAATCCACTTTGCTTTTCTGAGCATTTCCATTTAGGAAGCAGGAACTAAGACCATCTTAATTTTAGCTATAGAGGAGAAAGGGAGAATAAAAGGCCCCAGAGAACCAGGCTTTTGTCTAGACTGCAAAGCTCGCTGCTTTACATGTCCTGGCTTGCCAGGCTGCCTTTTGTCTTTGGGCTCTACTGCATTCCTTCCTTGCTTCCCTCTGTAAAAATCAAATATTGTCAATCCTGCTCTCCTGCCTGCAAGCCCTGCTCTCCTGTGACTACCCCTATCCATGACAAAAACCCTACTGTTCAGATAGCATGAAGTCCTGTCTCTCTGTACACTCATTCCTCACTCGTAAAGCTTTCCGTTACTTTTTCTTAAAAATGCCCCTTGAAATAGAGATTTCCAAAGTTTTCTTGACTGTAAAGATAGAGGATGGGACAGTTGCTCTGTTAGCTGGGATCTTAAGGTCTCTGTGCTCTACATAACTCTGCACCAGCTTTACATGACATTGAGGTTCCCAGGTGTGCTCCTAAGTGGTGACAGTGGTGTCTGTGTGACTGCTTTTTATTACACTGTAAATAATAGTTTAATGGGACATGGAATAGATTATTTTGTGTTGATATGTGGTTTTTAACAGGATGTCGCCGTCACTTTTGTTGTTTAATTTGCATCATTTTAAATAGGTGGATTTTTAAAAACAGGATCCTGATGTTAAGGGCTTGTAAAGGGGAGAGCAGACATACTTGTGCCTGCTCCAAAGATGTTCCTGTCTAGAGAAAGTAAGTCATTAACATGACAATTGTGAGATTTTTTTGCCGTCTTTTTATTTCTTTGAGTCATTGGCCTTTTTTTTCCTTCACCTGCATCTTGGATAGTTAGTTCTTAGGCAGAAATACAGGAAAAAGACTATAGTTTCAGGGTAAAATGCAAGCAACTCAACTCATCCATGGAGGTGGCCTTGTCATTTGAGAACTCGGTGCTGCTTTTACAATGGAAAATGTCCTGTCTCTTCAGCAGCATGTGCTTAGCTTGGCTCTTTTTTTCCAAAATGAGACCTATTCCTGCCCTCAAAAGACACCTTGTCAAACTTCCTTTCTCTTAGCTGTCTTTCTAATTATTGTTGCTTGTTTTATTTTGGTTTTTAGGGTGCTGCGTTGATTAGTTATACAAGTACAGAGCTGAATAAAGGTTCTGTTTAACAAGTAGTTGCCACAGACCTTATGTTGGAATTCCTGACATCGATGACTTCAGTCTGGGCAGGATCCAGGCCCTGCTGAGAGCAGGAGGAGGCCTCTGGCTCCCGGAAGACATGGGCGGCCTGTTTGCCTCCTTACAAGATAAAGGTCAGATTGGGCTGTTAGCCACTTTCCTGCGAGTGGAAAGTCATTTGACATCATCATAGAGGTCATATAAACAAATAGTGCCTAGATAAGAGTGTTGAATGGGGCCAGTGAAGTCCCTCCACCAGTAGTAGACTGGTTTCTGGAGCATCCTTCTATTGCTGGCATAAGTTAGCTGATTCGAGCAGGATTTAGTAAAATGTGGGATTATTGAGTAATTTCAGAGGTGCCCTAGGTGCAAATGTTTGTGGGGTTGTTGTACTGAAGAGCTTGGCAAGTACCCTGCAGAGCTATGTGTTAAGATCAGCACGCTAAAAAATGCAATTAATGTGTGCACATAGATGTACATTGGCTAAATCACTTACTATGAAATGTACCCTTGGAAACCTCATCTCAGATCTTGTCTTGTCCTTCCCATTTTGGAAGCTGCCAGGTAGCACCGCGTGGGAAGCACTGCAAGGGGTAAATCCCAAGAACCTAATTTGGGCCAAACTCCCTGTGTTTTCAGTGGGTGGCTCCCTGGCATTAGCACCAGGTGCCCCTTTAGTTTAGGTCACTCAGAACTTTTCTGCCTTTTTAAAGTCAACGAGACTGAAAATCAGCACTATCTTGTGTCACAGGTCAGATTGCAGGATTACAGCCCAGGCCAGTGTTAGTTCAGCTTCATACGTGTGGTTGGTTTTGTGAACAAGAAGTTGATTAAATAAAAACGTTTCTACCAACTGCTCCTTGGATCCTCCATAATGCTGGTCAAGTGCCAGAGATCTGGAAATAGAAATTAGCTGGTGCTTTAGAGCAGTTCATAAAGATGACTTTTATTCTAGAAGGGAAACTCTCCTGTCCTGAAAGCTCCACTTTTAATAAATGGAGGGAGAATAACCACTTTACTGTGAAGTGAAAACTTTAAGTTCTTTCAGAATGTCACAATTTTATTGAAACAACTTTTGTTGCGATAATTGATTTTCTGGGAAAATGTTGCTATGAACTCCCTGCAACTTTTGTCTAGATGCTACCTGGCTGCAAGAGATTCTGAACTGCTTATTATCAATAGGAGTAGTTGGAAGATAGGTACCTGGGGTTTCTGGCTGACACTGAATAATTGGCTCCTGCCTGTGTGTGCAAGAAAGGGGATAAAAATGTGTTGTCCACATGCAAAAACCAACACAAAATTCTAGTATTAAAAAAAGGCCCCAACACCATCTCCCAGCCTTCGGAAAAACACTGCTGTGCAAAGCTGGCCTAGCAGGACGTATTTGCCAGCCAAAGAACGTCTCTTCTGCACCTCACTGCAAAATCTTCCCGAAACTGCCTCAATGTTTAATGTTGCGCAAGAACAACCTAGGAATTCGCTCCGGGTTGGGACTCTGCAGCTGATTTTCTTGCATTTTTCTTGTATTCACACTTCCCTTCAGGACACAGCCTCCTTTTTTTCGTACCTGACAGTAGGAGGATTTTTCTGTCTCATCATCCAACCTGGAAGGTGAGGAGGGTTTTTCCGTCATTCTTTCATTCCCCTTTCTTCCTTCCCCCTTTGTCCTTCTTCCCTGTCACAATTGCGTATGTCAGGTTGTTAGCCAAGAGTTATTTGGTTTTGGCAACTTTTTTTTTTGCTTATGGTAACTGCAATTGCAGAAGCACCTGGAAAACATTTTTTTTCATGCTAATTGTGCTTGAATTGTCTTTCTTCCAAATATTGAATTGGATGAAGAGAAACAAAATGAAAAGTAATTTCTTCCCCCTCCCAGTGTCTCCAAGATCACACATGAGGTTGGTGCAAGAATCAGGACCAGAATTTGCATCTCCCAAGTACCAGCGCTGTGATTCACACCTTAAAACTGGGCAAAAGGAGGGCATTGCAGTATCCATCCCAAACTCTCACTGACCTTGTGCTCCAGGTTGTCTCTTTATTTGCCTTCATCACTAAATTGGAGCCTTAGCCACTTTTGACAAAAAAAAAAAAGAAATCCAAATACTTTAGGAGTTAGAAATGATCATGGAAATGTCTCTCTATTCAAGTTTCCATGCTACTTTTTGAGGCCTGTAGTCATGGGGTTGGTGAGGCTGGAGACGACCTTTGGAGATGGTCTAGTCACCTCCTTGCATCAAGCAAGGTCAGCTGGAGATCAGGGCCATGTTCAGTCACCTTTTGAATATCTCCATGCTGGGAGACTCTGCAGCCTTTCTGGACAACCCAGGCTGGTGTTCAAACACCCTTGTAGTTAGTAACTTTCTTATGGTGAAGGGAAATTTCTTGTATTTTGCTCTGTACCCATCAGGGCCTTTCCGTGGCTCCCACCATGAAGGTTCTGGCTCAGTCTCCTGTACATCCTTCCCTCAGGTTTTCATACACATTGATAAGGTTTCCCTGAGTCTTCTCTTCTGCAGGCTAAACAGCCCCACCACTCGCAGCCTGTCCTCATGCCACGTGCTCCATTTCCTTAACTGTCTTCATGGCCTTTCACTTAGCTTGGATCTTTTCTTGAGGGGGAATTCAGAGCCCTCTGCATCATATTTAAAGAACCAGGTCTATGAGCAATTCCTGAACATGAGCTGCTGTTGTGGAGAAATGAAACAGAGACTTCCTCAAGACTGAAATCTTTTAATCCTGGGGCTTAGAGGCTTTACCTCTCTTTTTTTGACCCTTCTATTCCTTGAAGCTCCTGTACTTGTTCGAGTACCAACTTGTTCCGTGTGCTGACGCCCTAGCAGCCTGAGCCAGGGATCACTCTGCACTCCTGCTTGCTGGGCAGAAAATGCTCTCCATGGTAGGAAATCCAAGGGGTAAGCGGGTAAAATGTAGCAGAAGAGTGAGTGAAAAATTGGATTGTAACTTAATAGTATTGCGAAGTGTTTTTTTCCTCCTTTTTTCCTCCTCCTAAACTGCACTCCAGAGGAAATAGAGGCATTGACTGAAAATTTCTCAATGCTCTATTTATATCCCCTTCCCCCCAAACCTAGGCCTAGGCTAAACCTCTGGGGTAACAGATGGTGTTAAAAGGGAGCGAGGGAGCGAGCAATTTGCATCTAAATAGCTGAAATAAGAGGGTCATGTCCCAGAGACCAGCCCTACTCACCTGCTGTTTAAATCCCCCTGAGAACCAGGCAAACACACTCAGATTTTTTAACGTCTGTCAGCTGCGCTTCACTCTCTAAAGCTGCTCTCCTAGAAACACTGCAAGCCTGTGTGCATTGCCAGCTTGAATCCCATTCCAGCCCCCAAACTATGAAAATATTCTGGTGCCACTTTGAACTTATGAGGATGGAGCTTTTTGAGTGAGGCTGACAGCTCCCTCTCTTTTTTTTGTCCTGTTTCCAGCACTTCCCTCAGAGCTGCTGCTGGTGTCTGGTCTCTGAATCGCTGCTGTGCAAAAGCTGCTGCTGTAGAAGCAAATGTCACCTTCCAAGGGAGCTGCACACCCGCGTGGCCACGAGTGGGTCTCCAACGGGGCGTTTGGGCCGTGCTGTCTCACTGCCTCACACGACATCTCCCTCCTATCCTAGCAGCAGGGAGCAAAGCCTTAGTCTCCTCAAAATCTCTATTCTGATCTCTAATAAGGAAAATCCTCCCTCTCCATAATCCCCTGCTCCATCCCCAATGGCATTCTCAGACCATCCTCTCTAGCTGCCAGCCCATATCTGAGGGAGACAGGCTGTGGAGGAGGCAGGAAAGCTTCCTTACAGACTTGCTCGTAAATACCAGCAAAATCTGTTTCCACTCACCAATTCATTGGACTTGCACACTCGTGCTAAAAATAAGTAGTGTGGGGGTATTTCAAGGGTTTCAGGAACTTTTATAAGTGAGTAAAGATAAGTCCAGATATATGTATACTTCCAGAGGTAGAGAAGCTACTGAGTAATAATGAATACTATGTGTATACTGTATTATGACTTTTTACAGCTTCTTTTTTTACAGGAAGTACTTCATAATTTTGAGGATAATTATGCCTTCTGAATCTTTTACAGGATGTATTCCTGTTTTGTCTAAGTAGATAAAATAGCTGGAAAGCAGCTCCTCAGACAGGGACCTGGGAGTCCTGGTTGACACCAAGTTAACCATGAGGCAGCAGTGTGTCCTTGTGGCCAAGAAGGCCAATGGGATCCTGGTCTGCATCAGGAGGAGCGTTGCCAGCAGGTCGAGGGAGGTGATTCTGCCCCTCTACTCAGCTCTGGTGAGGCCGCACCTGGAGTATTGAGTGCACTTCTGGGCTTCCCAAGACAAGAAGAGTGTGGAGCTTCTAGAGAGGGTCCAGAGTGACCAAGATGATGAAGGGACTGGAGCATCTCTCGTATGAGGAAACACTGAGTGAGCTGGTCCTGTTTAGCCTTAAAAGAGAAGGCTGAGAGGGGATCTGATTAACATGTATAAGTACATGAAGGGAGAATGTAGGGAGGAAGGGACCAAAATCTCACTGGTGGTCAGTGATAGTACAAGGGGCAATGGGCACGAGTTGAAACCCAAGCAGTTCCATCTCCCTGTGAGGAAGAACTTGTTTGGTGTGAGGGTGCCAGAGCCCCGGGAGAGGCTACCCAGGAAGGTTGTGGAGTCTCCTTCCCTGGAGATCTTCCAGATCCACCTGAATGCAACTGAGTGCCTTATGCTCTGGGCATCCCTACTGGAGCAGAGAGATTGGACTAGCTGATTTCTAGAGATCCCTTCCAATCTCAGCCATTCTGTGAACAAAATAGCCAAGTCACCCATATGAGTGGCTTGCTCTGCTTCTGCACTGCAGCTTCTCCTAGAAACCTGCTCCTCTTGCCCTCTTCTTGTGGACTGCAGTGACACAAGCCCTTAAGAGGCTCTGGCAACTAATCTGCCTTGTGCTACTGTATTCTGTGGGTAAAATGTTGTTAAGCAGCAGGGCCTCACAGAGCATGTGAGAGCAAATCCAGAAATGAAAGAGGTTTTTTGAATATTTCTTCTTTTTTTCTTCTTTTTTTAATGAAACTTGTGAACTGTGCAGCTGTATGAAAGTCACATGCTACTTTTTGACAAGGAAGCCAAGATTGGAAATATGAGATAATAAGAAACCCCTTTAAGGCAGGTTTTGCAGATAGTAGGGGGAAGAACAGGAAAAAAATGCTGGACTGAGTTGCTGATTTTTAAAATTAATTGTATTTTTAGCAATTTAGCAAGTGGCTGCATGACGTGGGTAATCTTTCTCAAATTTTCTGACCTCTGTTTGGGAGAAGTACTTTTTTGCAGATAATGCAGTTTTCTGTTAGATTTTTGCAGTTACTTTGCAACTACCAAAGTAAAGAAAGATTTGTGCTGGAGCAGAACCACACACCTAAAATAATCCTCAGCATAATGGGATTGTTTGTCTGATTTTTAATTAAAGCAGAACTCTAGCTAGACTATTTTTAGCACACATTCAGCTATAGATTGTTGTCATAGATCTAATTGCCTCCTTAATTAGAGGTACCAATATTCTAATTCACCCTTTTCCTCTGAGGACACTGGCATTAAGAGAAAGAGTGGAATGAGATGTAAATGATATACAGGCATACCTGAATAGCAAACAGTGTTTAAAGACATTAACCTAAGTTTAAGTCTTATTTTTACCTAGGATGCCGTGACAGAGAGGTGACAAATTGATACTTTCCTAGGTTTATTTATTTCCCTGTTTTGGCAGGTCATTTGAATGCTTAGTAATGTCATCTGAGGAAAAAATGCCAATAATCTCAACCTTTGAGGAGGGAAAAGATTAATGAATCTCCAAGGAAATAGCCAAAATACAGATGCTCCACAAGGGAGAGACTGTTAGGGACCAGCTGAGCCGGGCTGGAGACAATACATCACCCTGGATCTAAGCTACAAGCGGCAGCTGATGGCATGAGATATTAAAATGACAGATTTGTGGGTTGGTTTGTCCTGATCTTCTGTCTGAGAACCCATTTCAAACAGTTGTGGCTTGGGATTTGGCCACTTCTGCTCCAGATACTGCAGTTTTCCAAAGCAAAGCACCAGGATCCTTGGAGAGTTTCAGGTATGGGGATGTAAATTCATACCCCGTTGAAATATCAGACTGACACCACTTCTGTTTTTAGTGCTAAAGGGACTAAAGATAATGACAGACCACAGAATTGGATGTCTGTTATAATACTTGAATAGAGCAACAGAGAGAAAACTTAGAGGCTATGCGTGTTGGGGGGTGTTTTCTTGGGTCCTCAGGTGGACTAGATAGTTTCTAAGGTAAAACTAGGCAGACAGGGAGGCATGTTCAGCAATAAATAAATAAAATGCAGTTCCGGTCTGAAATGAATTCTCTAAAAATAAAAGCAGCCAGATAGTGATAATTCGAGAAGCCATGCTCAGTGCCTGCAAGTCCCAGCAATACAAGAGTGGAGGAAAACTCAGCTTGGAGGGAATGGCAGGAGAGCAGCAGTGGAAAGAGCAGCCTTCTGCTTGCCAAGGAGAGGATTTCCTCAAGCTATCGGCTTCGGTTCTGTGGTGGACTGATTTGTGAGATCTCCCTTCCCGCAATCAGATGAGCAGGGCAAGGTTAATTGGAGGATGCTGCCCTGTGTATTCCTCCTGGGTGAGATCAGGGGCTGCCTGTGAGGTTGTTGTGGCCTGTAAAATCATTTCTGAAGCAGCCAGCCTTGTTTGCATCTGAGGTTTAGAGCAAATAAATGAGTTAAAATTGAATTTAAAACTGAATTAAAAATATCTCATATTGCGCTGTGTTGTCTTGGATTTGTGATGAGAAAGACAGGGATATGGGCAATTCACACCAAGATGAGAAGTGTTTTGCACACCTGGGCCCCAAGGAAGCAGTAAGGTGAGGGTGTGAGCAGGATGTTCTGCCAGGCTGTGTTGGCAGGGAATAGCCTTGAATCCTCATTGCTGGAATTAGGAAAGGATGATCAGGAATGTCTGTGTCTTGCTGGGCTGCATGCTGGGCTCTAACAATGCAGCTCATTCAGGTAACCTTAGCAGGAGGTGACAGTGGGACTTCAGCAAGGGGGCTTGCAGCAAGGGAGGGAGCAACTACTGCACTGAATAAACTGCTTTGACTCACATTTCTGCCTAGATTATCGGTGTTCAGATGCCACCTTCATTTGGGAGACCTGTGAGCATTGTCCAGTGCTTAGAGAAGGTGCAAGACCATCTGAAGGCATCATGGCTGCATGGTGGTGGCCAATGATAGGTGACCATTAGCTCCTACTCCCAGTTATAGTCCCTTATAAGATAGTGATGTTCTTATGAATTGCTTGTATTCCATGGAATAAATATAATGATGGAGATAGAGAATTGTGTCACCCTCTGTTCTTGAAACAGCAGATCCCAGTTCCAGACCTATGGAGCTTTTTATTCTCTCCTTACAAAGCGGTATGATTTGGATCCATATCAAGATGGTGATAAAATGCCTGGTGGTACCTCCTCAAAATGAGCTCCTGCTCAATAAGATGAACGATGATGATTTTTAATGGCCTAGTCAAAGTTATTCAGCCCATTTGGTGAAAGTAGCAGTCTGCTAATGTGAGAGCTTGCTGCAGGGCAGCCTCTGCACATACTGGGGTTATGAACAGCATGCAATAGGGTGTCTTACTAGACTATTAGTATAAACACAGAACTGATACTTTATTATATTTAATTATAGAATGAGGATGGCTCTATTGCAAAAGCTAAGCTGTGCGAAAACCTTCAAGTACTTCAGGCTTTTTTTCATCTTGCCTTCTAAATGAGCTGCTTTTAGAGCACTAAATGTGTCATAATCGAGGGAATAATCACTGCCAACTTGAAGCAGATTTATGCGTGCCTCTTAAGTTGTTTTGTCTCCACTGGTGGTAAATTAGCTCTTTCCGTTATGGATCTCTGCTCTTGCTTTCCGTGTCTCTCCATGCCTACAAAACAGAGTGTTTGATGCAGAGCTCCTTTTATCCTGGGAAAACGGTTCGCTCTGCCTCCCACCCCAGCTTTGAAGAACAACCAGGCCTTTAAAGAAGCACCGTGAAACCGAAGCAGGTCGTGTGATTTGATTTAATTGAAGAAAACCACAAAGCGCTGCCACGATGAGCATCCTGGCTGGCAATTAAGGGAATGTGACGGGTTTGCTGGTCCGTTACATAAATGCCCCCGAACACGGGGCTTCTCAGAGTCATTAGCTGCAATGAAGACAAGGGAGCTGGGCTTGGTGACTGGCTCCGTGTGCAGGATAAATGTTTGCATTTCCAATTAGGGCCAAGCTGGGGCGGTGATTCCCTCGCTGTCTAATTGTGGCTCTCAGGCAGCTTCATCCACTACTGATGCTTGCGCTTTGGATTCAGAGTCGTCTTGTTCTTTAGTCTCCCCATAAAGCAGGAATTGGGCAAGTTTTTCCTCTCTGAGGGAAACTCTGCAACTCAGAGATTTGCTCTCCTCTTTGCCGCTCCCCATCCTTGACTTTCTTCTCCCAAGGAGAGTTTAGCTTTTATGGAACGGGTTAACACGGAGTTTTCTGCCGTCTCCACTCCAGGCCTTTCTGCTGCCCACAGCACTAAACTGTCCTCTGTGCATTTGTTGACTCAGCATATTTTCTGACACGTGCTGTGCCTTGCCTCTCTCATCACAAATGTCACATCTCTGCGTTAAACAAGGCACTGACGTACGTACCGTGTATTGGCAAATGCATTTCAAACTTGAGTGAGTTATTCGGGACTCGCCAAGATGATACTCTGTATTCCTTCCATCCTTCCGTCTCAGCCTGGAAAGTTTTGGAGTCACCTTTCTGGTAGGCAGAGAGAGGGGAAACCAGTGGCTGGAGCTTCTCACTTCCCCCTCTTCTGTTTAATGTAGTTTATTCATCTATAAGTTGTGGCGAGTCGCTTACAGCTACTGCCTTGCCAGCACGCATGAATTATAGATGGCTCTTTTATGAGTTTTCCTGTTGACTCCAGCAATTAGTATGCATTGGACATCACGGGCTCCAGCTCCACCTGACTTTTTAATTGCTTTCTGCTTTAGCCATCGGTCATTTGCCTGTCACTTTCCATCTCTGTTGTTTTTCTCCATGTCTGTTGTGTGTTTTTAATAGCAGAAGACTCCATGTATGCTGGACTTCTGCTCTGCTAGGTGAATGCCTAGGGATAAAAAACCTGATTTACAGCAAAAATACAGGTCTGAAGTTAATGGTTTTGAGTTAGACAAGTCTTGGGCTGCTGAGTGGTTTTGTTTTCTGACTCCGAGTCCCAGATCAGGGCGTTTGTCTTTCCAGCTGTGTCCATGGGCTTCACTTTGAGTGCTGCTGTTATATATAGTATTCAGTAACTGTATCTGCATCGACAATGTATTCCCTTGTCTGTCTCCCCATGTGCTAATTACTCCCGGTGCTCATTTAATTATGAGGCCCAAAAGGGAGATGAATTTTGTGCCCTGGTGGCCAAGAAGACCAATGAGATCCTGACTGCATCAGGAGGACGTTGCCAGCAGGTCGAGGGAGGGGATCCTGCCCCTCTACTCAGCTCTGGTCAGGCCGCACCTGGAGCATTGGGGGCAGTTCTGGGCTCCCCAGGACAAGAGGGTCGTTGAGCTTCTAGAGAGGATCCGACAGACAACAAGAGATGATGAAGGGAATGGAACCACTACATATGAAGAAAGACTTAAGTGAGCTGGTCCTGTTTAGCCTGGAGAAGAGAAGACTGAGAGGGGATCTGAGCAATGTGTCTAAGTACCTGAAGGGAGAATGTAGGGAGGAAGGGGCAAAACTCTTTTTGGTGGTGGTCAGTGACAGTACAAGGGGCATTGGGCACAAGTTGAAACCCAGGCAGTTCCATCTGCATGTGAGGAAGAACTTGTTTGGTGTGAGGGTGCCAGAGCCCTGGGAGAGGCTGTCCAGGGAGGTTGTAGAGTCTCCTTCTCTTAGATCTTCCCAACCCACTTGGATGCAACTGGGTCCTTATGTTCTGAGTGTCCCTGCTGGAGCAGGATGGGTTAGTCTGGATGATTCCTAGAGGTCCCTTCCAACCTCAGCCATTCTATGTGTGATTCTCTGTGCAATTTCTCAAAGAAGGTTGTGCAGACAGTGCAGTCGCGTCGGAGTGGATGGCGCGCGGTGACTCATGGAGCGCTGGAGAATCACTTGCCTGGAAGGGCTCTGAGTTTGGGCAGAGCCAGCACACCGGAGGTGGTTTAAATTCCTACTCGCGTGCGAGTTGGCAGCAGGTTTGTTTTAGGAAGGAAGGAATTTGCACCGTCAACTAGACTATGGCTGGGGAAATCTATGGACACTCGTTTGTGCTGCACCAAAAGGGGGATGTAATTCAGTCAGGACAGGGTTTCAGCCATATCCTTTGAAGCCAATAGGTGCAAGCTGAAGCATAGGAGGTTCCACCTGCAGGTGAGGGGGAACTTCTTTACAGTGAGGGTGACAGAGCAGTGGAACAGGCTGCCCAGGGA
>JAUBOD010000201.1:193549-232699 GCA_032353885.1 Nothura maculosa
TGGGTGTCCCTGCTGGAGCGGGAAGGTTGGACCAGATGATCTCTAGAGGTCCCTTCCAACCTTGAAGATTCTGTGATTCAATGAAGATTTAAAATATAGATGTTGAGTTTAGGGATAGATCCTTTACCCCTATCATGGTGGGACATGCATGTAAGCATTTTTCCTTTCCTTTAAAAACCTTTACAGAAAATGGCTTTTGGGAGCCCTCTAGGATGGAGCTCTTGTTGCACACAATGACTGGTGTGGAAACAGATTCCTAATTTTTTGTAGGTTGAAGGTTTTTTCCCACCCCTTCTCCAAACAGGTTGATATCAACACCCAAAGTTTTGCACCTCCTGAGCAACATGCTGTAGGAGACCCTGCTTGAGCGGGGGGCTTGCACTGGCTGATGCCTCTGTGTCCCTTCCAACCTCGTAGACTTCATGGCCCTGCAAGGAGAAAGGTCCGGGAAGATTGAGTGAAACAGGAGAAAGGAGAGGATGTTTTGCTGGTTTTGGCCACATGAACATCCCTATTCTCAAGCAGAGATCTGGAGGACTCTGTAACTTCTCAGTGGTGGCAGGGCACAGTATAACATAAAGGAGCACTCGCACTGGCAGCACTTCCAGGCATGTGGTAAAACAGCCATTCCCTGGTGCTCTTATCCTTTCCAGCTGAGGGATCTTGAAAACCCTCTTACGCCAAAGAAACTGGAAGCAGATGACCCCGGAGTTTTACACTTCGCTGAAAACAAGGGTGGTTATTTTTCACTTAGCTTCTTTCTTGCCATTGCCCAGCCCTAGGTCAACCTCTGTCTGTTTTGTGGGCTTTTTTCTTCCTCTTCTCACTTTTTTTTTCCCTTCTAGCCCCAATCCGCTTGCTCTTCTGCTCTGTCCCTTTACCACCCTGTAGCACCAGCTTTGCATCTGCTCCCCGTATGTTAAACTTCCCTTTGTGCCCTGCTTAACCCTGTGCCTCTTTATGGGAGGGAGGAACCGCCAGTTCTCTCCTCCCTGTCTCTCTGCTCAGCTGTAGGGGTATTTGGTGGCCAGGGAGATTTTCCTACTGTCTCAGAGGTCCTGGGAGGCAGGAGGGGAATCCTTGGATGCTCCTTTATTCAAATCCTTGTGGATAAGTGAGTTTTCTGCTGGCTGAATAGGCACCCATGCAAATCCCACGGATTCTAGGTGGCACTTTGGCTTGTTGCTTTTCTGGATGCTTTAGCTGTGCCAGCTCTGTGATGATGTCACCAATGTGGCAACATGTAAAGTCTCCTCTTGAGGGCTCAGACTTTTCATATCACATGAGTTTTGTCCTTACCAGCAGCTGCTGAATTTACCAGTTGGATTTTCACATTGACACGTTATTCTTGCTTTGCTTTTTGTTTTATGGTTAACTCCCAACTTCCTTGTGAAAACTGAAAGGGTTTTCATCTCCCTGAAGGATTTCACTGCAGTCAGGCTCTATCTGGAGCAGTGCAAGTCTCACTTGGGTGGAAACAGCCACTCACTGCTGACCAACTCCGTGCAAAAGCTTCCTGCTCCAGCTTTACACAGCACAGATTATTTGTTTAAGGATTAGTGTATATGTTGGGGATTCAGTTGTATGTGACCCTTGCAACAGCACAAAGTACAGTCAAATTTCTGTCTGTATCTGGCTCTTTGAATTGCACCTGGGAGGTGCTGCTGCTGTGGAGAGGAAAGGCCACATGGTAACATGAACACAGCCCTGTTGCTTCCTGACTGGCTCTGATGCTGAAGTGATTTGACTCTTTTTAGGCAGATATGAAACCTTAAAATAGCCTTTCAGGGTCGTCAATAACTCAAGCTCTTAAACACAGTCTTGTCAGCAAAAGTAACTTGGAACTTGAATGGAATTTGTTGGGTTGATGCCTGGCCTGTGTTGATGTAAGGTCTGGAGGTAGCATAAACTGTAAACATTTGCATGTGGTTTATTTGACAATATGTGAAAAAAAGCTTCTTATTTTTATTTTCTTTTTCTATTCCTAGTAACGGCCCCTACACCTGAAGATGTCTAACAATGGAGTTGAAACAGAAGACAAACCGCCTGCTCCTCCGATGAGAAACACCAGCACTATGATTGGGGCAGGGAGCAAAGACCCAGGGACTTTAAACCATGGCTCAAAACCTCTGCCTCCCAACCCAGAAGAGAAGAAAAAGAGAGACCGATTTTACCGATCTATTTTGCCAGGAGATAAAAGTACAGTATTTAAACTGTTCTTGCATAACTCCTCTCTGCTCAGAATGACCTTAAATGGAAACCATTTAATTCTGGTGTAGTTCTTAGGAGATGGTTCACTTTTTCTTCATACAGAGCTGTCTTGATTATTTAGGGGAACATGGCTGTGATTGTTTTTCTAATAATTATCCCTGCCACAATTAATCAGTCCTGCTTAATCTGTTTTGTGCTTTTTTTTGTTTGTTTCCAATTACAATGATCACATTCCTGAGAATTGGGACTAGCTTTTTCCTTCTCCCACCTTGAGTTGTCCTTAATGATCTTGGAAAGTCATTTAAGTGACTTGAGGGGAGAATGTGGGGAGGAAGGGGCCAAACTCTTCTCAATGGTGTCCACTGATAGAACAAGGGAAAATGGGCACAAGTTGAAACACAGGCAGTTCCATCTGCATATGAGCAAGAACTTCTTCACTGGGATGGTTCCAGAGCCCTGGAATGGGCTGCCTAGGGAGGCTGTGGAGTCTCCTTGGGTGGAGGCCTTCAAAACCTGCCTGGATGTGACCGAGTGCTCCATGCTCTGCATGTCTCTGCTGGAGCAGGGGGCTGGACTGAATGATCTCTAGAGGTCTCTTCCAACCTCAACCATTCTGAGATTCTGTAAATGTTGAGCTGACCTGCTTGTAGTTGGTGCCAAGGTGGCCACTGTCAATTCCAATTCCTTTGGAGGGACGAGAGGAGATTGTTCCTTTGCTCTTTTGAACAGCAGATAATTTTGAGTCAAGTGTGTCTAATAGACAGCCTCCTGACAGGGTCTTTTACAGAAAGTTTATTGTCAAAAGTGTAGTTTCTCATCTTGCCCTGTTTCAGAGCTTGGTTGAGACATTGTCTGCTTGCTATTAAGAATTATCTTTCTAAATTCTTTCACATTTCTTGGGAAATGAAGGATTTTTCTCCTATTATAGGAACTACAACAGATGGAAATGGGGCTAGGAGCTGTGAACTGTATGTACGAGTCTGATTTTTAGGATCAAGGTATTTTAAAAATACATATATATCATGTGAATCACTTGAAGTGATGTCAGGAAAAAAAAAGTCCAGTCTCTAACCTGTGTTTTCTTTTTATATCTGGCCTATTTTGGGAGTTCTTATTTCTAATGCATCAGCCTTTTGGACACTGAGTAACTGAAGTGAAGCCTGGTTATCGTCTGTTTCATGACCTTCAAGAGGGAAACTGTCTCCTCAATTTTTGTTTTAGCAAAACAGCTACTGAGAGTGATAATTCCACTGCCTTAAATAAGCAAGAGAGAGAGGATTTGTTTCTACAAAAGAAAAAAAAAATATTATGCATTATTAAGCATTAAATACCTTTGGCAACTTTGGATTGTTTTAAAGCACTGATTTTGATTCCGCAATCCATGAGCTCCATGTCATACAGTAATCCATGAACTCAGTGTTAAAAGTTCGCAGGAACTGGGTTAGAACTTGCTATTTTGAGGATTAATTCTGAAGAGCCGTGGAAACTTTTTGGTTCGCTTATTTTAAAGGAATGTCTTTACTATAAATCTGTAAGCTCAACAGTTGCAGAAACTGAAGAAATCATCTGAAATTTAGAAGAGATTAAAAGGAATATATGAGGATTAAAAGCCTGAAATACTGAAATTTGAACTGTATTTTCAAGGAGAACTGCAAAAAATGAATGGCTTGGGTAAAATGACCAGCCTACCACTGATTTTAAGATGCCTGCGTTCCCTAAAGATGCTGCCAATGTGGCAGATGCTTCGAGACACGAGAGATTTTTGCGTAGCCAAGCCCAGCAGAGCCTTCTGTTGCAGGGCACCTGTTCAAGCAGCAGTGGTTGCTCCTGTCCTCTAGCTCCTGTTCTGCAGAAAATGCCTTCAAAGCTGTCACCTTCACTCAGGTTTCGTTGCTTTTCATCTAATGAAAACTTCTTCCAACCTTGAGATGGCAACTAAAGTCCTAGTCCATGCTGCTGTAATAAATAAGTTGACTACAGAAGATCTTTTTCTTTTATTCCTGAAAAGCTTTGGGTGCTGCTTGTTGGTTTGTCTGGAATAGTTTTTTTTCTGTTCAGTTGGAGTAGATTAATTTAGGGAATCTGTGACCTGTAGATTTGCCGTGGTGTAAATTCATGCAGGTCTAAACCCTGGCCCTCAACACATGCAGAGTGCACACACTTCTATTAGTCTGCATCCCACTCTTAGGCTGCTTTGTCCTGCTTTGCTTCCCAAATGAAGATGTGATTTGGTATCCGTTTCATCAGGCTAAAAGCAGAATCTGATATTTAAAAGCACATTGGCCTAGTACGAGATAAGTCTAGCTCTACATCTGTGCATTGCTTCCAAAACAAGTTTGGTAGCACTATAATTTTTGTGCCTGTGGTCTAATCAATGCCCTATTTGGGACCAGGAGGCAGGCTTAGGTTGATGTGTGCCACACTTTGCCCTCTGAGCTAGTAGAAAAGACCTTTCTAATCTCACAAAGCTCTAGGATGGGCTTTCCATGTCACTTTGCTGTTGGAAATTGTGCTTCCTCGTTGCAGCTTAAGCTGCCAGAGCATCCTGAGGAGGCTTCCGGAGCGGCTGTTATACCAAGTGCGTCACCTTTCTTATGAGAAGGTGGTATTTTAGGAATAAAGCACTCACTGGTAGGCAAGCCAAGCAGATATTTGATTTGTACTTACATTTTATTTAAGATTCTAGAGGATTTTTGGCTTATTGCAAGGCTAATCCAACTATAAAGGGGGATTAAGTGTTAAGTCAGGTTAGGAGAGCCTGTCTCTCTCTTAATTCCTTTTAGCTCATACCTCCTGCTGTAGCATAAATGTTTGCTACAGAAAGCAATTATATTATTAATATTTTAATACAGTTAGGCTTTTAGATCTATCACATTTCAGATGAAAAGCTTCTGCCATTCCTTGGCCTCCGAAAATCCTGAAGGAATTCCTGAGTTCCTCTTTCAGCTTCATGTGGATTCACAGGCTGCTGTGTTTGACTGGGTGCTGTAAAACCCCAAGTGTGGCAGTCAGATAGATTCAAAATCCATGCAGAGCAATTGTGGTTTCACCCACTGCAGCATTACAGCATCTTGCAGCTTTCTGTACTTTCTTTGGCAACTCGATCATTCCACCATGATTAAGTTCCCCCATTCCCTCTGTCTGAAAGAGGAAATTGGAAACAATCTCTTCTTTCCTCATGCACCAAACTGAGCATCTGAGTCTTCCCTTTCTCCAGAAATAGCGAATGGTACCAGAGCTCCTCACTGCAGAAAGAGGAATTTGGTCCTCTCAGTGTCTTTACACATCTCCCCAGCAGAAGCACCTTAAATAATTGCATGACACATCAGCCACACAGGTTTCTGAAATACCTGTTTTTTTGGCGTTTGTATTGGGAAACGTCAGCTACAAAACAACTCTTGCACTGTAGATACATACGATAGCAGCTGGAAAACACGGGCTGTTTAGTCACCTTCTCCTGGCTCTGTTTATTTTATAACTGCAAGAAGTATCAAATGGGAGTAGAACATGGTTCTTCCTTGAAGTGATCTCAGTTTCTTGAGTAGTGTTCAGATTAAAAGGAAGGTGGGGTCTTTATTGCATGCTGTACATAAATAAATTTAGTAGGGGATGTAATGAGAAACTTAAGGGTGCATCTATTTTGCTTTATTTCCTTTCCTGTTTGTCATGACTTCTGCTCCTCACCTGCCAGATTCTACTGTCTTTTTTTGCTGACTCTTCAGAACTTGTCATTAAAGCCAAGTTTAGATCATTCCTTAAGCAGGAGACTGCATGGATGGGACATAACTCGCTAATAACTCTTACTAATATAAGGTTGTGCAGCAGAAACTCATGCACATTATATTTGTTTTATAAACTCTGTTTTAATGGTGTAGGATGGAGGGAGTTAATTTATAAATGGTATTTGTAGTTAACCTTGCCTCTCTCTAATGTGAGTGGTGAGTGCATGTTAACAGCATGTGTTTTTTAAACAACACATGGAGAGATCTTTAAAAAAAACAAACAAAACGTATGTCAAAGCTTCAAAGCTCCAGTTACTTCCACTCCGACCTGCATAGGTTTGAGTACTTTAGGTGGATAGTACTTGAGCCATTGAGTCCAGCTTTGCCAGTTGGTACTTATCTCAAATATCAATTCCTTGTCTTATATTTGTCCTGTGCTGGGGGACTCTGATTTTCATTGTTCACTGAGTGCAGCTGCTCTCAAATGAGGAGCACATTGCTTTTAACTTGCCGTACATCTGTCCGAGATTGAAATCCTGTGACCAGCAAAAGTGGATTTATGGGTGGGTAAATCACAGGTTGTCAGGGAGATCTTAATTTTTGATGGATTCTCATTGTTTTATTTCTTCCAGCAAATAAAAAGAAGGAGAAAGAGCGGCCAGAGATCTCCCTCCCATCAGACTTTGAGCACACGATCCACGTGGGCTTCGATGCAGTCACAGGAGAATTCACAGTGAGTCACGGAGGAAAAGAGAATCGTGCGGTTTTGCTCTTTGCTGGCCTTATTAATCTTTCATACAGCAATGCCACAGAGGCTATTGCCATCATCAGGTTTGAAAACCATCTATAGGGGCCTGTCCCCTCATTCCAGCTCAGAGGCTGTTTGTCAGATGTGGCACATCCCAGCAAACTTTCCTGTTTTTCAGCTGCTGTGGACAAAAACACATTACATCTCTCCTCTCTCTTCCCCTTATTTCCACTCCTCTTCTAGACCTGAATTAGGGCTACAGCACAGTCTGTGCCCTCCCAAAGGGGCTCCGAGAGCTCTCTTTAGGAGAGAGCCAGCTGTGTGTACCTGTATGTGTGTCCTTAGGCTAAATGGCAGCTACTTCTAGACATTTTTTCTTACTGACATGCAAATGAATATGGAGTGAGCATGGCATTTCATCATATTTTTCTTAATTTGATTACAAGGTAGGATTTAACAGCAGCAGAAATTCTTTATGAGCAAGCTGTTTATAGCTGTCTTAATACATTTCTCTTTCAGGGACTTTGCTTTCCTATCCTGATCCATGTGTTTGGTTATATTGTGCACATTTTGCCCTAGATTGTCTGAGTTAACTTGGATGTCCCGGCTTGGCATTAGCTCCAAGTCATGCATCAAGCACCCCTTTGAACAGGGAAGGTAACGTTGTTGGGGAAGAATCCTAGTGACCTCCTGCATCTCCTGCATTAGCTTGGGAAGGAAGTCACAGGTCAAATTGTCCTCCAAATTTTGATTGAAATAATGTGTCTATAGTGGAATCCTGACCTCCCTATTTAAGGTTATCCACATACATGGTACTTAAGTGACTTCTAACAGAGACCAGGGATGAGAAGATATCATCCCACCACCTTTTTTTTTATCCTTCTCTCTTCTTTTGTCCCCTTTTCCTTCAGAGCACCAAAAATAATCCCAGAAACAGTACAACAGGACTAACGTGGCAGGGACTTGTGCTGTGCCTCACATTAACCAAACTGTGGTCTAATAAAGTCCATCTCCAACAGGGCATGCCAGAGCAATGGGCCCGTTTGCTGCAGACATCCAACATCACCAAGTCGGAGCAGAAGAAGAACCCCCAGGCGGTGCTCGATGTGTTGGAGTTCTACAACTCCAAGAAGATCTCCAACAGCCAGAAGTACATGAGTTTCACAGGTATGTGGTGATCGTCTCATGCAGCAAAGCTGCCTCGTTCAGCTTTTCATTAGGGTCACTGCATATGTCATATAGTTGTGTGCATGTTTGATTGAAACAAGTAGATCCACCTTTTCAAAAAATTGGGAAGGGAATTCCCAGGCTCTTCCTTTAAGATGATGCTTTGTTAATCCTGATGCCCAGCGTAGATGTGGAGGAGGAGGTCAGGCAACAGGATAAATCCAAAAACAGGGAGATTTTTTTTTGAAATTGCAACCAATACCCAGTAGGCAGATCCCATAATCTTAGCGTTGTGCCCAGGTGATGGAAATCCCTGGAGAAAGGAGGCAGCTGAATCTGCTTCTGCAGTGGATGTTGCTTCATATGTGCTTGGGCAGGAGCTTTCTTAGCTCCCCATATGCCCTGATTGAGGAACACTGCTCAGTTTCTATATCCTTGATAGCTGCTGGCTGCATTTCCCTATAAATCGAAGCTGCTGAGGTTTTCTATCTCCTTGGTGTGCATTATCTGCCTCCAGGAGAATTTCTGCAGCCCTTTTCCCTGTCAAATCTAACTCTGTCCCTTTCTCAAACTTCCCTCATCTTTACTTTTAAGGAGATAGAGCCGTATTACAGAGCTGCTGTTAACTCTGCACGTCTACAGGGATGAAAATGCAGATTCTCCCCAGGTTGCCTGGGTAGTTGGGCAAGAAGCTCACGGGCTAAATAGGTGAGGCTCCTTATATGCTATTCCAGAAAGTTTCCCGGGCCGAGGCTGAACATCATGCAGGTCTCAGGTGAGCTGCAATGCCTTAGATGGTGACTTGGCTCGTTCAAAGCCCATTGGAAAGGTTTGGAGTATGAAGATGGATGACAGCTCTGGCTCACAGGTGTTGCTCTGGGAAATTCCACGCTCCTGCAGCAGGGCCCCTGCATTTGTTTGCAGAACTTGATATTCCCATATCTGCCAGGTGTCAGCTTGCTCTGGGGAGTCCCATTGAACTTCATTTGCTCCAGAAAAGTGCCTTGGGGTACAGGGACTCTGAATGGGATCCAATCTATAGATCACTCCAGGAGAACAGCCTCATAAAGTCAGAAACCTTTAGTAATAGCCTTGTGTTCTCTCAAGCTTAATTGCATTTGAAATGATTAATTTTGCTTCTGGGCTCACCTTCCTGAGAGAAGCTGTGAGCTGCGATTCACATTGCTGTGTCCTGAGATAACAAATGAGGCAGGGACTGTCACAAAAGACTTTTCTCTTTCATTTTTAAAAGAAAATGATGCCTCACTTTGGGCTTGGCTTTTACTGGAATTTACTGGAATTTACAGGCCAACTTTTGGCCTGGAAGCTCAGGCTGTAGCTGGGAAGGAGAGGGTCAGGTTTCTGCCTGAGTGAAATGTTCCATTCCCTATCCCTTGCCTACACTCCATTTAAGTGACAGGTTGATCAATTCAGGATATCAATTTGGATATCCTGCACAAGGGTTGCTTGTGCCCTGGATCCTGGTGGCTTCCTAACACTGTCCAGCAACACAACTTTAGATATTTCAGGGATTTCAAGGTTGAAGAACTAATCAGAACTTTTGGCCTGGAAGCTCAGGCTGTAGCTGGGAAGGAGAGGGTCAGGTTTCTGCCTGAGTGAAATGTTCCATTCCCTGTCCCTTGCCTACACTCCATTTAAGTGACAGGCTTGCCTATATATTTCTGCTTTTCTGCTTTCTGTAGAGAGAATCTACAGCAATTGCCTTTGCCAAAGTGTTTGACCTTAGACAAGATAATGTGGAGTGGGGAGCAGTACTCCCTGTTGAGCACTTTCCAAAGGGAATGTTTTCCTCTCTCCTTCCAGTGCTGCCACATTTGCAAATTATTTATTTATTCATCCAATTTCATATTATTTATATCATTTTCAAATTGTTCATGTAACTTTATTCATTAGTATCTCTCTTCCAGATAAGTCAGCGGAGGAATACAATTCATCAAATACATTGGTAAGCTTAAACTCATGTTGTCTCAAGTTTGTGAATTTAAAAGCACATATAAAGTAGCTATACAGAAACTTTGTTTCATCAACCTTCCCTTTCATCTTGAGGCTGTGTAAAGTGTAGCCAGGCAGTTTTAATTGTGTCTCTCTGGTGGCTTTAAACACATATTAAAATATGAACACTCCCCACTCACATATTTTTAAACAGAAATATATGTGTGTGTATTTTGACAACTCATATTGAGTTTTTTCTTTTAGCAGTGGGAGAATTAAGTAGACACAGGAGCTTTTGTTAGTGAATTCTCCATATAAATTGCTCTCTATTTGTTTCCTCTGGGTGGGGTGTGGTAGTCTCGAAGATGATGATAACCTGTCCACTTTGTCTCTGTAAACATCTGTGATCTAATGAAGTTTAATTACTAACCAGCGAGGTCTGACTGAAGCAGTGTTGATTAACCAAGCCACTCTTGGCAGAAAGGGAAGTAAAAGCCTCTCCTCCTCCTCCTCTCTCCTTGACCTTTCCTCTCCCCTTAGCAGACACCACTCCGGCTCTCCGGGTTGGGAGGCAGAACTGAAAAGCTCTGTAATGTTTGTCTGGGGCGAGGGGAGGGACGGAATAAAAAAACTTTCTGTTGAAGATGATTCATAAAACCCCACAGTTCCCTCGTCTCTTGTGTTCTCACTGCTGGACCATTATCTGGAGTTGGCTTCTTCTGCTCCCTTCCGGAGCCAGCCTATTCCTTCCCATCGGATCGTTTAGGACTCTCTGCTAAAATAAAAAGGAAACTCTTTTTCTGTAGGAATTGTTTCATTTCATTGTGTGCCGGTGCTTAGAGGCTTAGGATGCCTGAGGCTTTTGGAGTTGAAAGTAAATCCTGAAAGAAGTAGTTTTTTATGAATCTACTGAGATGCCTATTTTTTTTCATAAGGCACCAGATAACCTTTAAGGTTGGAAAGAACCAGGAAATTTCCCAGTATGTAGGCATTGTTTTGTTGAACACATTATGCTTTTACAATATGTCAAGGGCACATTAGCAATTGTATGTCAGAGTGCCAGTGACTTCCAAAACCTTAGGTTCAGTGAGATGTTAGGTTTTCTCCCTTCTTTCAGAGAGAATGTCGGTTTAACGCCTTAAAAGTCTTTTTTTTTCCCCACTTTGCCATTCTTAGGTAGCTGATAGAAAATGGATTAGAAGCAGGAGCACGGGTACCTGGTCTAGTGGGTTGAGAGACTTGCTAAGTTTATTCAGATATGTTTACAGTGTAAAGGATGCTGTGGACTTCACATTCAGTCTGTTTCAAATTTATAAGGTGAAAAATGGCTTTGATTCTGATTTTTTAACTGCTTAAAGTTACTTTTAAAGTACTTCTTGTTCCTATTTTACTTAAGATTTTCCTTTTGGAATTATTTTTAGTAGGGATTTGAAAGATTTTTACCAGATCGTGTTTCCAGAATCTCCACTTACGTGGGTCTGAGTCACAGGACCAAAGTTTATGCTAACCCAACGTCCCAAATTTTAGAGAAGGTGTTTAGATATGGATGTAAATAAATTAATGGAAGACTGAAATCTCCAGCCTGCGTGATTAGGGCTCAGCACAAGCAGCAGAACCAAAGGAACATGAATAGGGATGAATGATCCACTCTCTGTGAACTCAGCTTAGGCACCCCTAAACACTTCCCATGTAGAATGAGAGCCATCTGGGCTTGGATTTTTTAGCTATGGCAACTTTATAGTCTTTTCTTTTTCCGTTTGTGCTTGCTTCAGTGTGTTCTCTATTGGGAGCATTGTCCACTATTTGTGATTTGCTTCTAACGAGGCTTTTGGGGGTTTGTTGCTGTTTGTGTAATCACGTGCAGAACGTGAAGGCTGTGTCCGAGACGCCCGCGGTGCCCTCCGTGTCTGAGGATGAAGATGATGAAGATGATGCAGCTCCACCCCCTGTGATAGCTCCACGCCCGGAACATACAAAATCTGTGAGCAAAACCTGCCCCTGCAGTCAGGTTCCAGCTGTGATTCCCCCTCTATCGTGCAGGGACTGGGGCTGAGCCCCGCCTGGGAGCAGGAGGGAGGGCATGGGAAGCTGTTCAAACATCAGCTGCAGAAATGCATCCCTGACCAAAAAATAAAACATCATCAAAGCAACAGATGATTAGAAACGTTTAACTCTTGGTCTGCCTTATATTGATGTACATGTTTTTACTCCACCAATTAGATATACACCCGCTCCGTGATAGATCCCCTTCCTCCTCCTACCAAAGATGTGGCCACCTCTCCTATTTCTTCTCCCACCGAAAACAACACAGCAGCCCCTGACATGCTGATTAGGAACACTGAAAAACAGAAGAAAAAGCCAAAAATGTCGGATGAAGAGATCCTGGAAAAACTGAGTAGGTCCTCCATAATTTTCAAGTCCTGTTCTTACTGTGTTGGTTTCTTAATGTGAGAATGTTAGCTCAGTGTTTTAGGATTTGCTGTTGAAGATTTTGTTAACTGAAGTCCCATGGGAGCTGTGGATCCTTGGGGTCTGCGAAAGAAGCTCTGGTTGTGTAACATCTACTTAGCCAAGAAGTCAGAGATTGTCCCGGATTTTGATATTCCACAGCTTTGGAGTGTGGAATTGTAGAGTTAGGGTCAGCAGAGCATCCCCCTGTGGCTAAAATACAGATAGAGAGTGTAGCTAATTCAAATCAGTGGTCATTTCTGAGAAAAAAAAATGGCTTATCAAAGTATTTCTCTTGTGTCCTACTGTTGTCTTTTTAACAGTCCCAATGTGCAGCTCACAGGTCTTATTTAATTTGCCCCTGTACAGCCTGGTGTGGTTTGGATACTGTCTGGTGGCAGCATCTGACAGCTGACCCAGCTCATCTGTACCGCTGATGGCTGCTGTCCTAAGGCTGGGCCTGCTTTCATGAGAGCACAGAATATCTCATTTTCTAACTCCTAATCCTGTATTAAGAACATACAGACTTTGCTTGTCAGTTGCTTACTACTCCTATAGTCGTGTGCTTGTCATGCCTGTTGAGGTTTTACTCCCCCCAGGATCGTTATTTTATGAAAGGAAAGCTAATAGCTAGATGAAGTGGAATCTAATCGGAAGCTACGACTTAAAAAGAAAATAAATAGGTATCAAAGTGCTTCATTCTTCTAAAATAAAGTCTAAGCTGAACTGGTGCCATGTAGACTACAACTCCATGTTATCAAAAAACTCATTTTGGAACCCTATCTTGTCAAAACAGCAGCTTGACTGATGTCAGGCTGGACCTGTGTAGCATTAAGGACTGGAGTCCTTTGGTGAGCAGCACAGCAAGCAGGGACTGCCTGGTAGGAGAAGATGGTTATTCCAGTGTGAATAGACTCATTTCTATCATCAAGAGAGTTGCAAGTGCGATTGTCAGGGCTCTTAATGGGATTTATAAAGTCTGATTTTTCTTCTTTTCCTGCACAAAGGTGCACCTTGTTCCCCTCCCTTACCCCTGAATCCGGAGGGCTTGGCTACTTTCCAGCAATATCCAAAAATAACCGGCCTCTGCTCTGTGCTGGCTGCTCTGTTTGCTGCTGGCCTAATGACCATGTGCAGTTCCCTTGCCAGGCTAGTCCCCAAACCCCTGTGAAAGCAGCTCTGTGTCCCTATTGATGCCAAATCCTCCCTGAACCCAGGGAGCCTCTCGACTCCACTTTGTGGAGCACAAAGTGTCTTCCCTCAGAGGGATGCAGGGATTTGCTTTATTCCAACTGAACAGCCACGGGAGGAGGAATGAGGGGTGATGGCACCGAGCGGTGCTGTGGTCACTTGGTAACTGCTGTTGAAACCAGAACCACTTCCTTAGCCACTGGCTTCCCAGCAGAGCAGCTGAGTGTTGCCTGGGCCATCCTGGAGGAATTTTGCTCTCCAGGGTCTCTAAATTTTCTCTAAATTGTTTGCAGTGCAGGCATTGGGTCAGTAGCATCTCTGTTTTGTATGGGAAAGATAGAAAAAATGTTTGTTCTGCGTCAGAGTGTAGGGAAGTCTTGGGCTAATTTGCAACCATGAGCTCTAAGGAAAGTGGGACCTCAAAGTCTGAATTCTGAAGATGTCACAAGGACAGGGAGTCTTGGATCATCCAATTTGTTGAAGTTTGGGGTGACAGAAAATCACAGGTTTCCAGCAAATGACTATTTGCACAGGCCAGGGCCGTGTATCCACATCCGGTGCAGAGCAGTGTACAGTAACTGGCTGTAAATGTGAGTAATGTTTGTTTTCTGTCGCTTCTGATGGGAAATATCTGTGAAAGGGGAAGGCCACAGCTATGATGTATGTAAATAACTGAGGACTTCCTTGGTATCGTGCTTGTCTGGGTTCAGGCAAGTGGTTCCCAAGGCTCTGCAGAGCCTGGGGCGGCCACGAGGCCGCTCTTGCCATGTGCTTGCCCAAGTCTTGGTTCTTTGAATTGCATTAAAAAGAACTTTTAAAAATCTCGGTTGTTTTTTGCTTGTGTTCTTTTCCTGTAGGGAGTATCGTGAGCGTGGGCGATCCCAAAAAGAAGTACACACGGTTTGAGAAGATTGGACAAGGGTTGGTATCAGCTCCTTCTCTGTCCTGTACCTTTCCTTTTACTGAGATGGAAACAGGGAAACCAGGCTAAGTTTGTGGGAATGCTGGTGGTGATATTTTCCTTCCACTCTTCCCCCATTCTTGGCAAATGTCGAGTCATGGCGACTGGGGGGTTGGTATGATTGTGTTTTAATATGAGAAAATATGTCATTAGATGATGAAGTTGCTAAATATAGCTGCAGCCAGGGAAGAAACTGCTTATTTTCAGCATACAAGACAACCTTCAAATTACAGATTTGCTTTCCAAATTAACTCTCCTTGATGCTGGTGCTGTGCCCCTCTTAGCAGAGAAGGGCTTGGGCAGAGGCCATAACGAGGTGATTTATGATTCCAGCTGAGATGGGATCCAACTCACGATCCTGCAGCTGTGCTGGGTTGCTGGTTTAGCAGGAGAGGGTTGGAGGCATCTCCTGTCCCATGTCAGGAACTTTATTCCACTTAGGCTCTCTGGCCACTGTTTTACCAGCAAAGTTGGCTCAGCAATACAGAAATATTGCAGCTGATATTTACTTCTGGAATTGGTGCATGAAAAAGAAGGGGAATCAGAGTGTTTTATGAGGACAAGCAGAGCAGGAGAGAGTTCTTAGCCTAGCTATGAAGCACAAATAAGTGTGGGTTTTTTTCCTCCCTTTTATTTAGAGCTTCAGGTACTGTTTACACAGCCATGGATGTAGCTACAGGACAGGAGGTAAGTGCTGCTAGAAAACCCCTTTGGTGCATTTCCAATCACTTTTGAAAGCTTTGGTTGATGGTACAAAACAAAGACATTCTTTCAGGGGTTCAGGATACCTCCTTTTTAATGAGGCCTTTATTTCCTTTCCTAATGAGGCACGGTCGAGTGGTCTGAGCAGACAACTGGAAAAAATGAATTCCCACGTTTTCATTCCTGAACCATTTCGTATTTGTAAAGAATCTTTCTGTGACCCTGAAGATTCCTATCTCTTTCATCTCAGAGGCTCCTGCCTGTCCCCATTTTTTCCCCTTTATTTTGCTTCCTACGCTTACACAAGCTGACTTGCATAGAAATAGTTCCTTACCCACCCTTTGCCCACTCACTTTCTGCCCTTGAACCGAGGCAAGGAATGTGTTTTATTTTTTTCCTGAATATTGAAGAATGCCTTGCATATGGCATGCACCCATAAGAAAGCCAGAGTGATGGCTCTGCAGCATATGTGGAAACAAATATTGCTCAATTGAAGATTTATAAGGAGGAAAATGTATGCATTATTTCATATATATGTATGGAAGTCTGCAGCACTGCCTGTCTGCTCCACATTGCTACAAAGTCAGGGTTGCCCACCAGGGATTTTCATAACTCTCTGCTTTTTGCTAAGTACTTCTTTTTCCAATTCCCAAAGCAGTAATATGGTTCAGCTGCAGTCGCTGAGGAAAGGGAGCAGCATTTATTTTGAAGCAATAGGAAATTTATAGGAGGAGGAGATTCTCTGATGGTTTTCTGCTTTCCTTTTGGGCCACTTCAGTTACTCCCGTGTGAATATTATTACATGTGAATTATTATTACAGCAAACTTTAAAATCATTCCCATTTTACAAGTAGGATCAGGCCCTTAATTTTTAGAGTTGTTTTGGGAATGACTGCAGATCTTGGTATTCTGTTACCTCCTTCCATTCTCTGAAGGGCTGGTGGCTGCTGGTGCCAGTCCTTTTTGCTCAGGAGCTCCATTTAGAAACCCTGGAAGGAAATTTCTTTACTGTGTAATATACACAGTTGTGGGCAACTCGTGGAGTAAAAATGCATGTTTATAATAATGCACATCTACAGTAAGGAGAATGCCCCTTTATACACCTGCGCCTAGCCCTGAATGGGAGTAAGGAAGCACAGGGACATCTTGGAATCCTCTTTAGTACTGAACTGAGGATTTCTTTAAGAGGGAAGGCAAGTGCCTTCCCTCTTTTCTTTGTCTTCCATTCTCTTCCCTGGTCTTTTCCAAAAAGCAGTGTGGGATTTTTGTTGCTGTCTAACTTGGGCAAAGTTTGGCAGCCTTGTAAATGCTGTGGAGAAGCAGCACGGTGCCTTGTCTGTTCTTCCTTTCTCATGTCTCAGGACTTCCTAGAGTCTTCTGTTGTGCTATCAAAATGCTCATTGTATCTCTCTATCAGCACTCTGAGACTGGGTCCTCTTAATCCTTGCTTTTGTGAGCTGCAGTTTCTGGCTTCCATCCTCTAGTGTCTGCCATGTTCTTTGCAAGTAGCTGCTTTGTAAATAAATACATAAATATTACATTTATTTTTCTTTGCCCAAATATTGTACAAAATGCAAAATCAAAACCTTTGAACTTTGGTGCTGCATTCCCACTAGGTCCTGTTGTGACAGGAGACTAAAGATTTCATTTATTTATTTATTTTTACATATTAACACACTATGCTTAGGCCATATAATTTACCCCTTCCCTGATTTGCCCTCCTGCAGCCCTCTAGAAGCACCAGAGTTGTTTGGAGAAGACAAAAAGCCCAAGCCTTCAGAAATGTCTGATCCAGAGTGAAATTGATAAGAAATCTTTAAAAATAAACACATCTTTGATAAATCAGTCTGTCCTAGATTAAGGGAGATCTCTGCTCTTTAACCAAAAGCTTTAGAGATGTCTATGGCACCACAGTCCAGTAACCCCCCTGATGTTTGTGGCATTAATTACTCAGTATGTGTGGAAACAGAATGGCTGGAGGAAGTCAGAGCTATGAAATGGCCCAGTAATGCATGATGATAAAACCACTTCCCCCTTTATTTCTGTGAGTATGGCACTGAAATAATCACTGATACTGTCAGGTTTCTGGTCAAACCTTTAGTAGTGCTTTAGTTTTTTTTTTAACTTTCTTCACCACAGGTTGCAATCAAACAGATGAATTTGCAGCAGCAGCCCAAAAAAGAACTGATAATCAACGAAATCCTTGTAATGAGGGAAAACAAAAACCCCAACATTGTCAACTACTTGGACAGGTAAGTGATGTTTTGCAGAGGTCACAAAGGAGCTCTGGCCCTTCCTTGTCACCCTATTAAGTGATCCTGCCTCAGCTTAATGCAGGTAGAGGACAACTTTGCAGTGCTCAATGTATGTGGCAACATTGGGTTGTGGGTGGCTTAGTGGTCTCAGTCATCCCAGGAAAAAGAGGTGAATCCTCATCGTTTTCAGGCTCTCCTTAGGGATCGTGGCAGAAAAGACATTAGCAGCAGGCTGTGAGAATGCTACTTGATTCTCCCCTCCTTTGCCCAATTTGACATTTTAAGTTGTTTCCTTCCTGCAACTGGAGGAGAGATGGCAGCAATGTGAAATGTGCTGTTCTTTCTTGTTCTATTCTTCCACTGAGCACCACTTTCTGCTCACAGAGAGATAAAATCTTTTCCTTTTGGCTGTCTGCTGTCATTTTTTCTTTTCAACTGTAGCATAACATGGGTGAAGGTGAATGACATGTGCCACACAACCCGGCAAGGCTGCTGTCTTGTGGGTGTGAGGAAGGGAGAAAAACAGCAGCAAAAATAGCTATACTCCTGAAGGTGCAGTTGCAGGTCTAGAGATCTGGCACAGTAAGTAGGTAAAAAGGCAAAAAACCTTTACAAGACAGAGGGAGCAAATAATTCCCTGGACTCAGAGCTGGGGAGCTCCCGCTGCTCAGAGTTAGGCTTCGTGCAGTCATTTCTGCTTAGTTTTGGGCATGTTGCATCCATATGGAGAGGCTCCTCTGGAATCCCCTCTTCTCCTTACTGCAGAGCAGCACCTAGTAGCTTGTGTATGTACAGACCTTTGCTGGACCTTCTCTAGAAGCTCCACATCCTGAGCTGCAGAACCGTATCCTGAAGATACTATGGAGGGACGTGGTCTAGAATCTCCCTTGAACTTTGAGAGAATATTTGGGCACTTTGCTCAGCATGTGAATCAAAATCCTATCTGTGCTCCCTTAATGGGCCTGTTTGATGTCTTAGCCAAAGCAAATACCTCTCATATCAACAAAGCCTTCAGCATCAATCCTGATACTGAAATCAAATGCTGCTGTGTCCTGTCCCTTGCTGAAGGGATGGAAGTTGTTTGTGGAAGATGTGTGTGTGCAGGATTATTACGAAATGAAACAGATAGAAAAGAACACTTAAAAATAGTGCATATAGGTTGAAATTGGATATTTGTCCTGACTGATTAGAGGCTTCTTTTTGACATAGCTCTTTTAGAGACACTTCCTCTTCCATTAGAGTATCCTCACACACATGCCCTTGCCTTGCCCAACCAGTACATCTCAGCTGTAGGGAAGCTGCATGTGCTGCTGTATTGTTTAACCTTCCAGCTGTAGGAGCTGCTGCCTGGAGGCACCTGGAGGTGCCTCTTCCTTTCCCACTGTGTGAAAGAGAGTCTCAGAGACCTTCTTTGGATACCCAAAGTGAGAAGTGGGATGTTGAGCATCAGGCAAAGAAAAGATCTGCCACTGGTTTCTTCCTAAAGAGCTGTTTTTCATGTAATAAATTTCTCAAATCCTTGCTTCATGTGGTAGCTACTATTATGGAGTCAGTCTCCTTCCTAAATTGAATCACAGAATGGTTGAGATTGGAAAGGACCTCTAGATGATCTCATCTAGTCCAACCCCGTGCTCCAGCAGGGACACCGAGAGCACGGGCCACAGAGCCACATCCAGGTGAATTTGGAAGATCTCCAGAGAAGGAGACTCTACAGCTTGCCTGGGCAGCCTGTTCCAGGGCTCTGGCATCCTCGCAGCAAAGAAGTTCTTCCTCACATGTAGATGGAACTGCCTAGGTTTCAACTTGGACCCATTGCCCCTTGTCCTGTCAAGGCCACCACCAAAAAGAGTTTGGCCCCTTCCTCCTTACATTCTCTCCTCAGGTACTTACACATATTGATCAGAACCAGAGTTGGAAAATCCGTGTAAAAAGCTAAAGAAGTATGGCACAGAAATGCTAAAAGAAAACAGAGATTTCTTTTTAGCCTAACTTCTTGTGTACGTGATGGTGCAGGATTGATGTCACTACTTCAGAAACCTGTGATGAATGTTCCTTGCTCTCCTGAGCAAAGCGAAATGTTAGGGAGTTTTAAGGGTTTATCCATAAAGAAGGCTTAGAATGATGACTGCCTGGTGTGCCCTTCTGATGGGAAGGGATTGGCAGCTGGGGGACACCTTCCTAAGATATTTAACACTGTCATCCTGGCCCAGCTCAGACTACAATTCTCAAGTCCAGTGGGTTTTGTCTTGGTCATCTCTGCCTGCTTTTCAAACCAGATCAGGTTTTATAACCTCTTTCTCTTTCACAGTTCCTTTCAAGCTAACTCTTCCCCAGAACCTGTCCTGCTTTTTGGTTTTGGCTCCCAGCAAAATTGCTGTTCCCCAGGATCAGTGTTTCTGAGCGAGCCAACTGGCTGCTTGCTCCACTGTCGTGTCAGCAAAGCTGTTAGTTTGACTCTCTGCCTTCTCTCTTGGCTCACCTGTCTCCTGACCTTTAAAAATATGGAGATAGGCTGAGAAAATGTGTATTACAGTTTCCAAGCTGATGGTCCCATCCTTCTGAAATGTCTTGTGCCCACCTCTGTAGTGGAAGATTGCGCTGATGTGATTTCTGTGAATCCCAGGATTGACAGAAATTTCAAATGGTGGAATTTTTTCTTCTATCAAGTCATGATATGATCCCACAGAGCATCAGTGGTATCCCCAGTACTGCTGAAGGTGCTTTTGAAGCCTCATGGCTTGTCTGCGCTTACAGAATAGCTTTAAAACGCCGTGCGCTCCGACTTGGGAAATGTGGACGTGCAGATACCTGCTTATTTTATAACCTGGTCTTGGCTTTCAGTTACCTGGTAGGAGAAGAGCTGTGGGTAGTCATGGAGTACTTGGCAGGAGGCTCCCTAACGGATGTTGTGACAGAGACGTGCATGGACGAAGGACAGATCGCAGCAGTGTGTCGAGAGGTAAAGCCCTGCAAGTCACCTGGGATCAGGAAGGGCACATGGGCTGCCCACGGTGCCTTACTGGCTCCCTAGGGATAGCTGCCTTCCCGTTTTTTCTTAGGATGGGTTTAATTTGGGAGATTACAGCCTCATACTGCCTAGAGTTGCAGTGCCAAATGGGGTTGGGATCCTGTTGGTTACTCCCGTTCTCCAGATATCCCAGGGACTAGTTTGGCCTCAAAGAACCTGACAATCCCAGTGGGATATCTCTGCATAGATCTGCATATGTCGTGTGGATCTAAGAAAACAAGCCCTTCCTACTGAAAATGCACATTGTTCATCCATTAGCTGGCTAATTGAGGCACGTGGAGAACTTCAAGCACAATAAAAATATCTTTTTTTCTTCTTTTTTCCCCCAGTGTCTCCAGGCTCTGGAATTTCTGCATTCAAACCAAGTTATTCACAGAGACATCAAGAGTGACAACATCCTGCTGGGAATGGATGGCTCTGTCAAACTAAGTATGTAGGGAACAACACATGTTAATTTTAATTATCTACCCAGGAACTAACCGTCCTGTTACTTGCTTAGGGCCAGTTCTACTGGGGAGATGGGTGCAAGGTCCTTGATTCTCTAGCCATGAGGAGACTGTAAAAATGCTCCCGCAGGCATTTCTGTGGCATCTCTTTTATTTAAGCATAAATCTCCATGAATTGATACCAAACTTGAAGTGAGGTTTGGGGTTTACTTTGCTTTGGGAAATCTGTTTTTGTTCATTAAAATAATACAGTTTTACTGCACCCTCCAGTCTGGAAAGCTGAGTTGGAAGACATAAGATCACAGGTCTTATCTGTGAGCTTTCTTCAGAGTGGAAAATTTTGCAAGTACTTGGAGGTGGAGCTGAAAACTAGAAACACAACTAGAAAACCCAGCATAACAACAAAATATTGAATCCAACAACTCCAAGCCCAGACTGATCTCTTTATGTTCTTTGCTTGCTGAACTATCAGCAGCAATGAAGACCTTGAGACTGTTCTGCCTCTCTGGTGCTAGGCTAACTGCTACACTTGTGGTTGCTTATTCAGAGATAAGACTGGAAACTGCTGAGCGATTATCTTCCACCTATAGCTTTACCAGGGCTGGGCTGCCTTTCTCTCCCCGCCGAGTCTCTTGGCTAGCTGCCAACCAGCATAAATAAATCTATTTTTGTCGGCAGCGACAGCAGATATGACTCAAAATTCACACAGCGCTGATATGCTGAGTAAGAAGGTACTTTTTTGCACATAATTGCTTTTTAGAATAAAGCTGCACTTAGATGCAGGCAGATCTCAGCAGTATCGGGTGAGGAATAAGCAGATGAAGGCCAAAGCTCCTCTGTTCATTATGGAATAACTTCTGAGCACAACATGCAGGTACCTGGCTGTAGCTTGAAGGTAGAAAATTCCCTGTGGATATGATGCAGTAACCTTCTGGACATGAGTTTCTTAATGGCTCTGCTGGAAATCTGTTCTGTTTATGAACCATATGTACCTTTCCTAGTTGTTACCCTTGATGAAAACTCAGTTGGGGATCAGCTTAATTTTCGTTGTTCCACCTAAAATTAAAACCTGTGCCCTAGGGGATCAGATTGGACACTGCATCTTGCTGTGTGGACTCTCACAAAACCAGAATTATTGTTCTTTTGGCAAGCCAAAACCAAATAGGATGTAGGGGCCAACATTCTTCATGCAAAGGCTCGAAATCGTTCTGTCCACTTAATATAGATTTAGGTATACTGAATTTCTTTTGAAAGTGGGATTTGCTCTGTAAAGCGAATCCAGTTTGAGGGATGATATACCCACTGGGGAAGTAATATTCCTGGGATATTACCAGGCAAAACAGGGCAGTTTTTGTTATTTGGGTCTGACTGTGTATAGATTTCTGTTTTTACATACCCCTGAACACATTTTACACCATATGCTGTGTAGCATATTACAACTGCCTGACATTGCAGGCCCAGCAAAGTTTCTCAGCATCCATATAAGGCTATTTACAGATCCCCATCGTTTGCAGGGACGAGTCAGCACCTCCCTGCTCCTGATGGCCTCTCTGAGTCACATTTCGAGAATTACTGTTCAACACAGTTTTTCAGTATTAGCCACAAAGCCACCCTTCCTTTTGGAGTTGCTAGCAGCATATCAGACAGTGCAGCAGTTACCTTGTCCTACTGTGACATCCATAAGTGTTGTTTGAGGAGAAAATTTCTGATTTCTAAGTCTGTTTCTTCCCCTTTCTTTGCTCCTCCAGCTGACTTCGGCTTCTGTGCCCAGATCACTCCTGAGCAGAGCAAGCGGAGCACCATGGTGGGAACTCCGTACTGGATGGCACCTGAAGTGGTCACCCGGAAAGCCTACGGGCCCAAAGTAGACATCTGGTCACTGGGGATCATGGCCATTGAGATGATCGAAGGAGAGCCCCCCTACCTCAATGAGAACCCCCTGCGAGTAAGTCCTCACTGACCTTTCCAACCAAATGAGGCTATAAATGAGAGGTGAATCCTCCCATGAGGTTCCCCCACGCTCCCTATCTGCTTAAGACACTGCAGTGAGAAGATTCAGCTCATTTTTTGGTTAAAAGCCCCACATGGTCCTAGAAAGCAGAAGTGTGGGTTCTTCCTGCCCTGGAAGCAGCTGTTCTGCCCTCTGTTCTACCTCTGCTGATACAGACTCTCTGATGAGCTGTCCTGTGCATTCAGATTCTCCTACTTGCTGGAGAAGTTCATAGAGGCTGCAAGAGCACTGTACAGCACCGAGCAGCTGGTTTTTCCAAGCCTTGTGGCCAGTTGGGAGATCCTCTTGGGATGCATTGGCTCCTACACAAGCCAGGATGATGGCTTTTTCTTCAGCTAAATAGGATGATGGGATTTAGATGAATATTGTTTAATTTTTGTCTTCCATCTCTTGCACTGGGGGTGACTTTGGGACAGAAGAGTAGCAGCAAAGTAGAGTGAAAGGGGCAGATACTTGATGTAGAGTTAAATAAGGATGATTAAGTAACTTGGTGCTTTGGCCTCGTTTAACTCCATTTGCTCCAGTTCCCAGGCTGCCAGATGGCTCCAGTGGGAACTGGCTGGGTGGTGTGCTCAGAAGACCTGTATATTATTTCCTTTTCCTTTTAAAATCCGTCCGGGAAGTTTCTCACTTGCTTGAGGTCTCTGAAGTAGATGAACTCTGCCTGAGAGAGTGTGTGTAGGGATGATGCTTAAGGATGGTAAGTGCTGCTCAAGGATCTGCTGAACATCTTCCAAGGAGCCAATTGCATTTTAGAGGACTAAACTTCTAGGCCTTGCCCACACAGGGCAGCTACTGACAGAACTAAATCCCTTGTTTATTCAGGAGCACCTTTCCCATGAGGATATAGTTTTTGCAGGAGACTAAGGCTGGCAGAGCCGTGCCAGTTCACTTCCCTATGTAAACACAGTCTGGAATGTTGTTTTTGTCCTCCTAATCCCGCGAGATGACTGCAGGATCCAAACCCAGATTACAAGGGTAAAACAATAAAAGATTGGATCCCATCCACATAAAAATAGGGCAGGCAGCTATTCTATTTTTGCTGAAACTTAGTCATTGAATAGTCTCCCTGCTAAGTTTTCGTTTTCTTCATTGAATTGAGGGGAGGGAGAGGAAAATGGGTGTCTGAAATTTGGAGATGGATTCTCACTTTCATAACCTCCTGATTCTTTGATGCTTGCCCTGCTCTAGGCCCTGTATCTCATTGCTACCAACGGGACTCCCGAACTGCAGAATCCAGAAAAGCTTTCCCCTATATTCCGAGATTTCCTAAACCGCTGTCTGGAAATGGATGTAGAAAAGAGAGGTTCTGCAAAAGAGCTGCTACAGGTAAATGCTGGGCTGAATCAAGGTCTGCATCTTTGCAGAAGCAGTTCGGTGGTGGAAACGCATTTTGCCACATGCTGCTTTTTACAGCAGAGATGACAGTAAAGAACTTGGGAAAATGCTTTGTTATATCACTGAAAACCTGGCAGTCTTGTTTGAACTGCTGGTGGAAGTGCAGGACCAAGCTGCCAGGCATCACCTGTGCATATGAGAAGTGTTCCTGTGTTCCTTCTGAAACACTTGCCATGGCGGGGGAAAACGTGCTCCAGTTCTTTGCAAAACAACAATCCAATGTCATACCTCAAACGTGAGACATTCCCTGTGTTGCTTTCCTTTCTTTCTGATAGTTTGTCTAGTGGATTCAGCTTTGGCTGTGTTGCTTCCTTCTGAGCATTAATTGAGTATTAATGACTGGCAGAATGGCAGCAGTTGAAAGATCACTCTTGGGCCTGCATTTTTCAGCTCCAAAATTTGAGACAGCCATAAAGTTCCAGTCAAAAACAGTCACCTCCTCCAAGAAGCAGAACATTTTTGTCTGCCTTTAGCTTTTGTATTCCACCTCTGAATAGCATTCAAATACCCTGCACCTCTGAATCACATTCAAATGCACTGTTTGGACTGGTGGTTCCCCTTTCCAAAGCTCAAGAGCGCTGTGGGACGTGGTGGCTCTTTGTCTTCACAACATCCTGTGGAGTTGCTGAATAACCTTCACTCTCATCTCAAAGCTGTTTTGAGAGCCAGTCTCTTTGTGCTCAGCCTTGACCTCCTCTGCAAGGTTGGAGTGTTACAAGCTTTCCACTTACAGTGGATACAGGAAAACTTTTCCTGTCTTGCAGATACCATGTTTTAAAACTTGCTCTAAAACCGGCAGTAGGTTCTGCAGGAAGCAATTTGTGACAGTACATGCAGGGTGTTGTATGCTTGATGATCAATACTGTTAAGTAAAATAGGAGAGTGGTGGAATTGCTCAGTGCTGCTCTCCGAATTTAGTTCTGTTTTGCAAATTTCTGGTAGTATAGAAGGCCATGGCAGTGCTTTTATCAGAGCCATGATGACAGAGAGGAGAGCTGGTTTCTGCAGGAAGCCCCATGCCTTCTGTTCGAGCTGCACGAGCTGTTTTCAGTGCACCTTCCTTCAGCACAGAATTTCACTATGGATTTTGCAGGAGTTTGTAGCCCTCCAGGGATACTGTCAGAATTCTGCTTGATCTTCAAAGCATGTAGATAGAGAAGTTAGCCTGCGTTGAATGCAGAGTTGTATATCAGTTCAGGCAAGTCCCCAAAGTCTGTGGTGGCAACAAACTTCTTGTCTGTTTTGAGGTCAGGTCATTAGACTTTGCATGGACTTCAGATGTGAGGATCTTGTGGTCACCGGACTTCCAGGGCACTTTCTGAACAATTTAACCCATTTTTTTCTCTCTCTCTTTTCTAGCACCAATTCCTGAAAATTGCAAAGCCTCTATCTAGCCTCACTCCTCTGATCATTGCAGCTAAAGAAGCAGCAAAGAACAACCATTAAAGCGGTGGAGTTCAGCATAGTCGTCGTGTCAAGCCTTCTAGATGCTCATTTTAAAGACTGAATTACCTGCCCTTCCTCCCTCCCACTCCTCCTTCGCAGGGCTGCTCTTAAGACTTCAATGTCCCCAGAGGGGTGGCAGAGGTGGCATTAGCTGATGAAGGGCACGCAAGAGGGACACTGCTGATCTTAGTAGCAAAATGCCTTTCCCTCCCCTCGGTGGGGGTGAGAGGGGAAGATTGTTCTGTACGGTTGAAAAGATCTTTCTGAGATGTCTGAACCCAACCTACAAGTAGCAAAGCCACTTTTGTTTTCATATTTCTTATTGTGTTTATTTTTTAAAAATAAATGTGGAGCCTTAGAAGATGTTTATCTTAATAAATTAAATCTTGTGCTGGCTGGATGTTTTTCTGCTTGTGCCAAGCTGCTGTTACACCACTGGGCTGTGGATGACCTGAGGAGGGAAGGAAGCAGCCAGCAGAAATCCGAACATCTGCAGCAAGTGACAGAGGAACAAGGGCAGGAATAGGACGGCCCTTTGCAGCACTGCTGGATGCCTGGAGAGTGCATGGAAAAACCCTGTCTGCTTCCTGTGGCCATCAGAGAGCTTGATTCATGGATCATCTTGCTGCCAAATTTTGTGAATCAGACCCCCACCACCTTGGTTACAACTCAACCAGTTACACAGATCTCCTAAGCGTGTCTGATATTCTAGAAGGTAAATTACAGAAGAAGATGCCAGAGAGACCTTTTAAGGTGGTTATATCAGTGCTGTTGAGGCTTGTTAGAGACCCCTGCCTTGTATGATAAAGTAAACCCAGCCACTATTGGTATAAAGATAAGATTTTCCTGCAAAAGGATGTTGAGAACTCTTGTTTCTTAGATCAAGCCCAACAGAAAGACTGATCACAGACACTGCTTTCTTGGAAGCATGGGGACACTCTTAATTTTTTGGAAATGAAAGAGTAACCTGGTTTCTTTACGCTACTGACTGTAAATCCTTTGGTTGCTGTAGTCTCTAAAATGGGAAATATAGAACTACAAGAGAGATCTGTCACAAACACTGTATACTGATTTTTAATAAAATGACTGCTGCATTTCTTAACATGAGGTTGTGGGAAGCCTGGAGAATTTGCTGTCACCAAAGAAGTGTCAGATGGAGTTACTGTTAATGTCATTGTCACTGGCAGCTTGAATGTGATGGATGAAGTGATATAAACTTCTCTCTTAGCCCTTTTGTAGCTCCGTGGAGTACCAAAGTGTGAAGGGAGTAACTTCACACATAGAGGAACTGGATAAGAGGCTGGTACAACTGGGGGAGCTTCTTTCTCTGTACTGCTCTTTCTCTCTATATATATCACTTTGGTCAGTCCTGGGGGGAAGGAGTTTGAACAAGTTTTGGAGTACTCTCCCTGTCCAAAGCAGTTGTGTTGCACAGAAACTCATTCCTGCTTCCTTCTAGAAGGTCTAGAAGGAAGGTCTAGAAGGTGTAGATGAGACCTTCTAGTGGCTCAGCCTGTTCTTCTCTGCTTCTAGGCATTGATTCAACTGCATTTTCCCCTTCTCTCTGCCATACATGGCAGCTCTCACAGCAGCCTTGTAGATGCAGCTAAAGACATCTGTGCAACCTCCTGCTTCTTGTGGTCCATGCAGTGCAACTTGGAAACGTTGCCTTTGGGCAATAGATTGTACTTGGGAGCAGGTCAGTGCCATTCACAACGTGTCATCTTCTGCCACAGCTTCTGGGCCTCTCCTCTTGCCATGCACCTTTGACCAGGCAGCGTTGTGTGAATCCACATCCCATCTCCTCCTTGCGCAGCTGTGGCTGATTCTATAGCATCCACATGGGCTGGAAAACACCGGATTAATGCGCAACTGGCTGGAAACCTTAGGTTCTGATGTGACTTTTGGCCTTCCCTCTTCCAAGGTGGGAGCCTTGATGCAGATTCACCTGACCTGTGAGCACCCGTTTGAGCTGATTTGCTGCAGCAGAACTTCTGCTCCGTTTACATTAAAACTGCGACGTGGGTTATTTGCACGCTGCTAAGTTGCTCTCCTGGGTTCCTACTCAACACACATTGTGGTTTTATGTTGTCAGCAAATCTTGAAAGGTTTTTAGCTATGTTATGCTTAAGAGACTAGGATATTTTGTTGTTCTGAGATATTTTTGTTCTTTCTATGTGTTGATCAGCTTCAGTATCTGTGTGAGCCTTTGCGTATCCTCTAAAGCACTTTCCCTCTCTTACATAGGGACTCTCATGTAAAAATGAACCCATGCAGCTTATTTTTCTAAGAATGTCTAGACTTGAAACTTAGAAGACCCTCCTCCATCTAGAGAACTTTTTGGGCAGGTTCTTTGTGTTTTACCTACTGTATGAATTAATCTGATTCTACTGAGCTGAAACCATTTTTAATCACAGCCTTAAATTATTTATTTCCCTATTAATATTAAAATGTCTCTTTATTACAATATGAAATATTTAATTTTCAGACTAGCCAGCCTGAAAATCTGTTTCCTTTCTTGCTTTCTTGTTTCTTTGCCTTCCTTTTGGAGGCATCCCAGGCAATTCTATTATGTTATGTAATAGGAACATCTGATAGCATCCAGGGCCTGGAGAAGAGAGGTGCTAAACTCAGCTTCCAAATGCTCCGAAGTCCTTATTTAAAGAGCAAATTGTGGCTTCTACACAATGCTTCCTACATTTAAAGATCCTTGTGTGTTTTTAAGGAAAGGTTGCAATGCAGAGAGAGAAGATCCAGGGCAGAGATGGAGTGGGATTGAAGCCCTTAGGTTATTGCTGCTGCACCTGCCCCTCTGTCTTTGCCAATCCCTTGAATGTCCTATTGAAACATGTTTTTAAAGGATATAAATCTGACCGATTAGTTGTTGTGGGCTCTTCTCGCCCCTACCAAGCTGCATTGTCCTCTTAAACAGCAGGGGCGCCTGGTTTTCCCTGGAAAAGAGGCTCTTTGAGGAGGGAAGTTTCCATGGAGACACTTGTACTTGACTTCAGGGATCCGCAATGGAGCTTGAGAAGAGACTTGGGAGCAAACACGGCGTGGAGACAAAAGCCAGGGTTCTGCAAAGCAACGGGGCTGCCTCCAGGTTTTGTTTCCAGCTTGATGGCCCTTTTCAAGAGACTGGTTTTCAGAAAGTGCCAAAATTTTTGCCTAGTCAAAAGCACAAAAAAAGACAGTTACTTCTCAGCCAATATTTCAGTAAATGTCCCCATGTATCCACTTCAAGATACTGCTTTTTGGTATAGGTGGGCTGTGTTTACAGCAAGATGAGATGCAAGAACAGACTGTCTTGTGGATGAGTGCTTGGTTTCTTACAAGTTTGACAGTATTACATGATAGGAAAATTTGGCCAGAACATACAAAATTATAATACTTGGACATCACTCCTAGTTTTAAGAGTTTTGTGCAATCCATTTCCACAGTAGATACCAATATTGCCAACATTAAAATTGTCAAAGGTAAAGTCTGACTTTTGAATCATCTTCCCAGCATAAAATAATGGCAAAACAGAGCAAATACACCCAAGAAGTGAAGAGAAACAGGCCAAAACAGGTACCAGGAAAGGAGAGCTGCAGGAGGAGGTGGAGATGGGTCAAGGGGTGCAGAAGGAAGATTAAAGACCTTGGTTCTATCCTGGCTTGTTGTGGAACTCCAGGGAGCATCACAGCTTCTTGCTGCATGGAGGGGGAGAAAAATACCCAGGGAAAAGGCACAATGAGGAGCCAGGGAGCATTTAATGTGAAATGAAGAGGCTCCCCAAGCGGTGATGGGGGAGAAGCAGTCTGGTTTTGGGGACAGCTTAGAGGGCTGGAGCAAACCCAAAGGATCTGCAGAAACGACATCGTGGTGCTGAAAACTGAGGCAGAACGAGGCAGCCTTGCTGTGATGGGGAAATGGAGGGAGACACCAGCTGCAGCTGTATAGGAAAGAGCAGGAGGAAATTCCATGGGGACATCAGATTCTGGGCGTGGCAAGGAAGCCATTCCCACTTCCCTGCGGGATTGGCATGGACGCCTGGTCACTAGGGATGCTGCTTGGGATGGTTACCACCATCCACTTGTGCTCCAGCCTCCTGGATAATTCCTCTTTCTTCTGCTGCCTTGGCTTAACTCTCCTGGTTTGTTTAATGCATGAGGCCAGCTCAGCAATTTCCAAAGCAAAACTTGAACTTTAAATAAAACCTAAATGAATTACCAGCTTTTCCTTCCCTTGCTATTTGAAAGACACTTGAAGTGACAGTCGAAATGAGTGGGAGTGCTTATAGGCAGAATTTTGCTTCTCTGATCTATTTTAGATTAATCAGATCTTATTTGATGGAGCAAAGTGACTTTACACTAAAAGCTATTCATAGCGGACTTCTTTTTTTGCCTCTTTTAATGAATTTGCAGGAATTAAGGCTCTGAGAGTCTCAAAATCCTATCTAGCACATTTCTGCATAGGTTGCTATCCTAAATATTAACTATTTACTATAGAGACAGCATCTAAGAAAGACTAAGGTGCTATTTGCCCTTCCCTTGTCTGTCTCGCTAAGGCTTAAATATCCACCAAGCCATAAAACAACTTATTCCACCTGGTGCCCACTTTCCAGGCTGGGGATGATAAGGGTGTTGGATGGGTTGTTCACTCACTTTTTCCAGCAGCACTCCCCGCTGTGGGGTTAATAGCTAAAGATTGATCACAAGAGCAGGATTTTATCTTTCCATGGGCATTTCCACGAGTTCCTCATTCCAGTGGGGAAGGGGGAACTTTATGCATGGGATAAGATGTCCTGTGCATCCTTCTGCAGCTCCTTCCCTCCTTGTTTCAGTGAGGTGCACGTGAACGTTTTACCCCGAAGTTAAATAAACCCAAATCAAGTTAAATAAACCAAATGCAGTGCTAGGAAGGAATGCTGAAGTCAGCTTCGGTTGGGCAGGAGGTGGATAGGCAGTGCAAGACCCTGCACCAGGCTCTTGCAGGCACGTGGCCTCATTAAATAAATTAAAGACTTGTGCTTTAGGTGAAAGCTGCTTTGCTAACACCTCTCTTGCAGGAAACACAGCCCATGTCTCTGTTTTTCCAAAGGTTCCATCGGCTGAGCAAGGGGATGGTTGCAGCCCACCGAGAAGTGCCCGGGCGCTGCAGGGTCCCTGGTACGTGTCCTGGCTGCTTTCCTATGCCCATCCCATGCGGGATGTCCTTGTCCCTCCATTCCCAAAACTTCATGTCTTTCCACAGGAGGGAGAATAACCTCATTATCTCAGGGATGTCCTGAGGCTAAACTTGCAATTACTGCTGCATCTGTGACACGTCCCTGAGGGGATCTCTAAGCACTTCTCACAAACCCTCGTGAACGGGGTTTCCATTCCCATCCCTGCACTTAGTGCCTTGTCTTCTCTGACCCTGGGGTACGTCTATATAGCAGTAAGGTTTATAGAGAGGAGATGCCTTATTAATGTAAGACAGTTAACGTAATTATTAACATAATCAGAGGGGAATTATTAACATAATCAGAGGGGCCACAGGGGAGGATAGAAGAAGAGAAGCTTTGGGAACTGATGACTTAAGTTTTGAGGCAGCCCCAGCGGACTGGAAGTGAAGTCCTGCTGGGAACCATAGCTAAGGATCTCAATTATTTGGGAGCAAAACGGGGAGGTACTAGCAGGAGAAGCACTAAGTTAACAGGTAAAACAGATAAGTTAACAGGTAAAACAGATGCAGAGATGTCAGTTATCATACCCAGGAGAGCTCCGGATTTTGATTCCCAAGGCTCATCTTTCCGGAGGATTTGTGGCTTTGCTCTAACGTTGGGAGCAGGGAGCCTGGATTTCTTGGCTGCTCCTTTGTGATTCCTGTGGCAGCGATGCCCTCTCCTGGCAGCTGCGCTCAGGATTCGTTTCCTGGCACAGGAGGGCAGTGATGGGACTCAAAATACTTCCCATTCTCTATTTCTTTTCTCCAAGCTCAGGACACTGAGGATGATGTTTCCCCCAAATAGGAAATAACCCCTTCTTCTCGCAGAAACTTCCCCAGGTAAATCTGTGTTTTCCAAACATGCCAAGCTCTAATCCTGCCTCTCACACAAGGATTTGTTGTCTTTGCATGTTTTGCAGTTTAAAACAGCCAAGAGATGCTTGATTCCCATTCACTGTTTGTAAGATTTTTGCAGGACAAGCTTTGAGCATTGGGCACGGGTTCCTATGGCTCGAGCTCACCCTTTTGCATCTCAGCTTGGGTAGCCTGGAGAAAGACCCACCGCCTATGGTGGAAAGGAAGCCAAAAAGATGGATGCCTGAAGGCCAGTTTATTGGATCCTTTTCTTCCTCGCTGCTCCTTGCATTGTCTGCCCCTTCCCTGGATCTTCGGCCCAAGCTCTTTTCTTATCTGGGTGCATTGCAACACCCCTGATTCCCCCCAGGGCAGAAGGAAACGATGCAGCGGCACAAAGAAGACCCATGCAATACAGAAGGCAGTGGCAGAGGACAATTTTCCCCCTTCTTTTCATAGCGTCCTGGTTGCCAGCCCTGCCGAAGGGCAAGGACTTGCTGCAGCAATAGCCATGGAAAGCAGAGCTGGCCCACAGGCCTTTGAAGCGCAGTGTGAAAAGCTGCCATCGAAGCACACAATTACACTTGTATTTGCACCAAAGGCCCCTTTGCCTCCACACGGGTGCTGCAAGGACGTCAATCTGTCTGGTCCCAGTGGATGTGTCTCCCTGGGAAGGGACGCACTGTGCCCGGAGCTGGTTCCCTCCTCTTGTCCATTTGGAGAAGCTCAAGGAGCAAACGGGTGTTTTCACGTTGGGTCTCTCCCATCGTGTCCTCGCTGATCCAACCGGGTAACTTCCCAAGCAGTTTTCCTCTCTGGCCAAAGTGACTTGAGGCTTAGTTTATACAACAGAAGCAGCGTTTGGCCCCAGAATAAACTGGCTGACAATTCTGGCCACCTAAAGTTGCTCTCTGAGTTTGAAGCCAGATGCTCTGGGCTGAGTTTTGTGTTTGCTACAGAAGCGACTGCTGCGTCTTGGGCTCTGTTTCTCCACCACCTCATTCCCTGCTCCTGCCTTTACCTGGGAGGAGGCATCCATGTTTCCTGGAAGCTTCAAAATAAATCACCCCATGCTCCAAACAGCCTTGAGAAATAAAATAGCAGGGAAGGAGGTGCCCTTGGGTTGTGCAAAAGCTGCTGCTCCCTGTTTGCACCACGATGACACTTTCCCCATGTGCAGAGCTGCCCTGTGCTGGGGTCCTACACAACAGCAGAGACTGAAGTTTCAGGTCACTTCCTCCTCCTCCGTTATCACTGCTGGAAACGCCGACGCTGCTGAACGGTGCCGTTTCTGCAGCTGATCTTGCGGGGACGTCGCCACCCGCGTGACTCACCTGCTCTCAAGGCTCTGCAGGAGCTTGACGGGCAACGAGGGGGTGGCTGGACAGCAAGGGGTCCTCAGCGCTGCCAGGCTGGTTTATAGCAGGACAAGGCAGGGGATGGAGGGCCCTGCTTGGGTGAAGCAGCGAGTGTGGGGGCAAGAACGTGTGCGTTTCTCCATGAAACAGCCCTGGGCTCCAGATCTTGGCCGGTGTCCCGGTGGGTGCACCTGATGCTCCCTGTCCATGCTGCTTCCACCATGGTTTTATCTCCTGCAGATGCAAACTCAGTCAGAACTTACCAGGGTTCAAGGGCACTGATATCCCCTCTTTCTCTAGGTGGGTTTTTATGGCATCAAGCCATCACAGATGCTCTTTATGGCCCCACGAGCTTTAGGGCCGGGCTCCAGCAGGTCCTGGTGTGACACCAACGGGGGCTGGATGAGACCCACCACACGGGTAACGGCGCCGCTCTCTTGCCGTCACCAACAGCGGATGGAAGGGCTGGGACACACACAGGTTGATGATTTTCCCATCGAGATAAGGCAGCGACCTCTGAGCTGAAGATACTGGAGCTGGAGCAGCCTCTGCCCCGTCGGTGAGTCATCAGTCGGGCACATGCAGAGCAAAATGCAGCGTTGCAGGGTCTGCATCTCTGCACCCAGAAGAAACGGCAGCAAGAGGACCCAAGGACGCACAGCAAGAGCTCCTACATGGCTGGACATGACCCAAAGAGCCCAGGGGCTTCCTGGATTTACTTGTCTGTACCTGGCTGATGTTCTCCTGGAGTTCTAGTAGTCCACAGAAATATCCAGACATCCAGAGCCCGAGTTCTTTCCATGCAAGCTTACAAACAGGAGGTAGCTACAGGGCAGCACATGCTCTGCATCCTGTGAATGTGTGGAGAATTTCCAGATCATTTTCTCCTATATAAATGTATTATCAAGGAAAAAAAAAGAAAAAAACAGTAAGTTAACTGGGGTTTCACATTGCTGGACACCAACCTGCAAGGTACTTGGAAAACCTACTAGTGCTTCTCCTTATATTTCATCAGTGCTATCAGCTTCCCTAATCATCTCATGTGTTGCTGTTACCAGGTTTCCAGGAATCACAACATTAAAAAAAAGTAATATATCTATCAATTTCACTCAATCTCATGCTGTGTCTATTGATCCCACAGACCCTGTGCGGGGTTGAAAATGTTTTCTAGCAAAAGCAACTGCTTTTACCTAAAGCACATGCCTTGTGGTGCCCTCATTTAATATTTCAAGCTGGAAGGGAAATGATAGTGTCTAGTGTTACCTGAGGATGAGCAATACCATTTTTACAGTGGGAACATTACATCTCCTGTGTTCATCACTAGGTTTCAGAGTGAATCATGCTGCCACTTGTGTAGCCCATTTCTGAGCACAATGCTTCCAATTAGAAATGTATCTTCATAGCCTGAAAGACCTAGGAACTGCTGAGCTATCACTTCTGCCCTGCTCTTCCCCTCTGTATTTGTGCTACTCGTTTTTCAGGGACCCTCTGGCCCATTATTTTCATTCAAGAAGAAAACTCAATATGTGAGAGACAATGGAGAGCAGTATTTTCATCCTGCCCTACTGGTGCATCTCTCAGGGGTTGGGAGCAGGGGGTTATTTCTTCTGTCTCTTATGCAGCAAGGAGATATTTAGGCGGAGGAGGAGCTGTGTGAGGTTGTGTGGCTTTCTAATGTGAGAACCTGTACAAATACTCCTCGGAAAAGCCTAATTCAAGCTAAAAATCTCACTGGCGGTTGCAAGATGCAAGCGCACAAAGTGCTTTTATTTTACAGACCTGCTCCTCATGTCTCCGAAGGACATTATGGCTTTAATAGTATTCAGATATCAGAGTCCAAAACATTGGGAAAAAAAAATAACCAATATTCATGTTTGGGGCAGTTTAAAAATCCGATGCAGCGGATTCTTTCTTGGAGATTACAGATATGGGAGATGTTTTGAGGTTTTTTGCTACATGATTTTAATAGTTTCATAGTGGCTTTAGTGCCAAGGATCAAAGGTGACATGCCTTGCCCCAATTTCCTTTGAGATATTTCCTCAGACCCGATCCTCAGCACATCCCGTTCTGCCAGGGCTGCATTTTCATACAAATCTATAATGTTTTAAGTGCAGGGCAAAGGACCTGGTTGTGCCGGGGAGTCCGCAGCTTCTCCTGGACCCACAGGGCGAGCAGCTCCCCACACTCCACAATTGGGATTTCAGTTTTTCCAGCGGATTTATGGAGCCCCACGTGGCCCCTCCTACCGTGGGAGGGACGGCCCCGGCAGCCTCTCGCATAGGGGTGTCATGCAGCGGTGCCAGCACTCGGGACCAGGAGTGTGACAAGCACCGCGCGGAGCAGCCCAAGTACGGCAGCAAACAAAAATACCTCGTCCACGTGCATCCCCGCAAGGTGAGTGAGCTCGTCCGCCCTCCCAAAGACACTCGCTGCTGGATGAACCTCTCCCGGCTCCCTCCTGCCTGCTGTAAAAGTTAGCACCCGGGCAAGGGGGGGAATTTCTTTGACTTTTCCCTTTGGACTTTTGAGCGCGTTGGTTGGTTGGGAGCGGACAGCGGGTGGTTGACCTGGTGTGCAGTGAGAAACAAAGCCTGAATTGCTGGGGAATGGGCAGCTCCGCTAACAAAAGGTTGTGATGGGGAGCCAAGGGGGTTATTCGATAGCGGGGGGATTTGGGTGGCTTGACAGCAGCCCCCAGCCACCCCGTTGATGACAAAAGGGATTGGTGGTATCAACGAATCCAGCTTCACTCCTTGGGTGTGCGCTGGGCAAACTGGCTCCAAGCTCCTGAGGAGAGAACAGGGAGCAGGGATGGGGCACGAGTGATGGTGGCTGCTCCAGGGCTTTGAGCTGGGGTGCTTGGTGGGAGGGAACTGGTGGTGAAACCCTCGCAATGCTTCGCATAAAAGGGTGGTTTCCATAGTAAAGCGGATAAAAGGAGCCTCTTTTTTTTCTTTGCGGTCCTGCCTAGCGTGTGAATGGGGAAGTTGACTGGGAAATGAATAACCCATGGAATGGTAACATCTGGCAGCAGCTGTAAATAATCAGGAGACGGCGAGCAAGGCTGGGAATGAGGCGGGACAAAAGCGGCCCCGTCTGGCTTTTTCTCCCCTCCACGGCTGCAAATTGCTGCGCGGGTTTTTGGCGTGCGCCTGTTTTCTTGCTCCAACTTGGATGCTTTGGCAGTGGGCCAGGCGCTGGTGTCTGTTACGCAGGTGTAAATCAGGAGGGAGAAAACGTCCCGGGGAGACTGTGCTGGGTTTGCAGCAGAAAGCAGCATCTGACCTCGTTTCACAAACACTTACACCTTATATGACCTCGTTGCCCAAACACTTAGAACACTCATGGGTATCAACTCAACGAGCGGAGAAATGAGTAATTTCTGACTTCTGGGAAAGATGGAACTTCCATTCAGGATGGGGTGCCCACCTAACGCAAACCAGAGCAACGGCACCAGGCCAAGTCTGAGCCGGACGATGGGGATTTGCACTAGGAGGTCTGGCCCATGCTATTTATCACCTCCCATTAGCTGATTTTCCTCTTTCTTTGGCAACCCTCATCTCACCACGATCCAAATATAGTGTCTCTCAGGCCCTATCTTCGCGTGCATGACACCAGGTGGAAGGGCAAGAGGGAATGGAAATGATTTCCTACAGCTGCTCTGAGCTTTTAAGCTACATTTACCAAAGCGAAATGCAGCGTGTACCATGAGACCAGCTGGATATTAATTAAAAAAAAATGTTCCAAATGTGAAATGAGCCAAAGCTGTCACTTCCTTTCCAACCTCGCTATTGCACTGTTTAAAAGGTGTGCGAGATTTCCAGTGTGACTTGGAAACTTTGCAGAAAAATTTAAAGTCGGGTCTCGTGACCAGTCCTGTGACTTATGCCATGACATTAGGAGTAAGAAGGCGACTGGTGTCTTCTGAGGTTTGCACATCATTTTCTCCGATGGAAATGCAGATCTTTCAATGCAGAAACTTGGTGATAACTTGTAGGAATATTTGCAGCTTAGAAAGTGCCCCTTTGCAAGCATGCCTCCCTGCAGGGCACGCTCTGGGAGCAGCAAGAGCTTGGTCTCCACGTTGCAAGCTCTGCTGCAGCTCCAGAACCTCACGAGAGGCACCTGTGCAGGCTGCCTGCAGGTGCTCATCTGCTATCACATCCTCACCTTGTTCTTCACATGCTGGGCCCCTGCTCTGCAAGCGGCGCTCAAGGAAGAGTCATTGGTGGCCGCTCTTTGGTTGCTGATGGGTTGGCATTAGATGAGACTCTCCTGCCTACAAAGAGTGGCTCATGCCCACTATGACTCTCCCTGCCAGGAGGACCTCAGTGTTCGCTGCACATCTACCCTTGATGCATGGAGAGGGTGGGGAGATGAAAGAGTGAAGCTTTGGAGGACTGAACAGATTGACTGCATCATGCTTAGGTCTCTGGGCTCTTACTGGCACCCTGCAGGGCACATCCTACTCTTCAACCATAACTTTTCCTTAGAAGTCTTTGTGGTGACCGCAGAGAAAATGCTGTTTAAGCTTGGGGAGGGCCTGTGCTATGGGTCAAGGACTCTCCATCCTGCTAGACCAGGCCCCTTATGGTGCTTGGCTGGTTGTAGCTACAAGCCTCCACCTGCTGTAGCAGGAGATGGATGAGGAGCCCTTCCCTGTCTCTTCTGCAGACCTCGCACCAAGGGAGGGCTCTTGGGACCACCACAATGCGGCAGTTCCTTTCTCTAGTCATTCACCAAGCCAGGGTCATGGTAGATCACACGGAGCAGCAGTTAGGGAGACACGGCCAAACTGCACGGGAGGAACAGTCCATGAACAGAGGAGTCTCCAACCACTGGATGCAGTCCTTGCCGTACACATGCAGGACAGCATCTGGTTGCTTACCAGAGGGAGTCACCATCTCCCTCATTCTCTGCCTCATTCCCTCCATTCTCCAGTGCAACTGGGAGCAATTCTTTGCTTCTCCATCCTCCATTTGCTCTCACTGTTGTAAGCCCCTGGAAGGCTTTCAATCCCTGATAAATTTGTACAGCACCAAGCAGCGCTGGGCACTGAGCTGAGGCCAGCAAAGGCCTCCACAACAAGGAACAGGTCGAGTCCTCTCTGCTCCTGCCGCCCTGGCTCCCGCTGCATGGTTCAGGCCAGTCCTTTCGTCAGCTGCTCTTAATCACCGAACTTGTTTTTGAAAGGCTCCAGGATCGGAGACATAAAAGACACTTTATAAAAAGAAATTGGCAAGAGGACTTGCTTTTTAAAAGGCTACTTATTTCTTAAGATGTACTCGCTACTGATTAACCTTTGCTCTGTGATTGCTTTAATTGATTCATGCCCTAGACTGAACAGAAAGGTCCTGTGGGGTCATCAAGGCTCTTTCATGAACACTGATTCTCTGCAAAGTTTAAGAACATTTTGGCTTGGGATTTTTTTAGGGGGCACAAAAAACAGGTGAATGATACTCAAACTTCTTTCCTTCTGCTTCCCTTACATTGCTAAGGCCCCCACCTTAGCATTCCACTGCTCAAACATCTTCTTTCCCTCCCCATTTCCAGGTGGCAACCTGGCAACAGGGCTGAGTAGATGGGAGTTTTTCCCACAAGGGGATGAACTTCTTTCCTTTGAGGGTGCCAAGACCTGGAACAGGTTGCCTGGGGAGGTGGTGGAGTCTCCTTCACTGGAAATCTTCCAAACCTACCTGGATGCTGCACTGTGCCCCGTGCTCTGGGTCTCCCTGCTGGAACATGGGGGCTTGGACTAGATGATCTCTAGAGGTCCCTTCCAACCTTAACCATTCTGTGATTCCAAGTGGCCTCAGCTGCAGGACCACGTGGGACCACATGTGGTCCTCCTGACTGCTTCATCCAGCCACACATGGTGAATTTCTGTGCTGCTCTTTGGCAGCAGCTGGATGCTTCTTCCATCACCATGAAAGCAACTCTGTCCTGGAGGAGGAAATGAAGCAGGACACTTTCACAGAATCTGTAAGGTTGGAAGGGACCTCTAGAGATCATCTAGTCCAACCTTCCCGCTCTGGCGGGCACACCTAGAGCAGGTGGCAC
>JAUBOD010000201.1:232799-260438 GCA_032353885.1 Nothura maculosa
AGCTTGGCCCCCTCTTCCCTACAGTCCCCCTTCATGTATTTATACATGTTAATAAGGTCCCCTCTTAGTCTCCTCTTTACTGAGATATAGACCCTCAAGAAAATACGGAGACAACCCTTGAACACTGATTGGTCTTGGGCTCTCCATGCTGCTGAGTGCATGGCAACAGGCAATGCATCTGCCCCTGCCACTGCAAAGGCTGGGCTGAGATGCACACGGCAGAAACCCTATTTCAGATACAGGTGGGCTGGAAGGAAGAGAGATTATATCTGGAGATAAGAGGGGATTTAACAAAGATGGATAAAGCATTGCAATCTAGATGGAAATGCCACCACATCTGGTGTTAGGAGAGCCAGTCTGGGATGAGAGTACAGCAAGGGACTCAATGATTCCTAACTAGTCCTGTCCAAGAGACAGGTGGCTAGTGGCTTGTGAGATGGCTTCCCAGGGACATACCTTCTTCTGGAGTGGCTCTATCTCTGACGGTGGCTGAGCCCACCTGCCTTGTATCTTGGGGACTCCTCGAGGGGGCCTGACAAGGTCACAGGGCTGAGCTAAACTCTTGTGTTTCAGTGAGGAAATTCCCTTAATTTGGGGTCTGGATTCATGCCTCAGCACTCAGGGCCTCTGCAGAGGCAATTCATGTGGTGTTGCTTAAAAGTCCTGGATGAGTTGTGCCTGTTTCTTGTTGCTGACTGCACCAGAAGCTCAGGCTGAATACTCAAATGTGGAGATGATTCCAACTCTCCTCTTCCAGGAAGACCAAGGAAGGAATTAAAAGAATCCCACTGAGCTCTTTAATGAGGTTGGTTGCTCCAGCCAGTGCTGCCTCAGCTGGAGTGTCCTGAGCACTATGAAGGTCTGGGGGTCCCCTGTACATGTGAGGGGATAGATCTGCATGGAGTGATGCCCATACAGATCCTGAGGACAGATGAAAATCCAGTGAGGTGTACGGTTCTCATCTGCTGCTTTCACTGTGCTTTGGACGTGTCCCTCCATGGAAAATGGTAGAGAAAAATTACATTAATGAAGAAAAAGGGCTGCCCTGTTTTACATAGGAGAAAACAAAGCTCTGAGTGACTTGGCTCAGTCACCTTGGTAGACTGGTGGCAGGACAGAGGACTTAAATATGGATCCTGGGTGTCAGGCTATCTTTCCATTCTTGCATTAGTCTCAAACTTCTCTGAGATGACTTAAACAGAAATATAACAGTGTTTGATTAGTTCAGAAGTGTGCAAATGGGGCAGCCTTGGATACATTTGGGTGCCGTAGAGAACAAGTAAGAGAAAAATCTGTCTGGCATTGTGGAAAGCACCCTTCCTCTCTCTTTTATTCCTCTCACTGCAAGAGCATTTTGCTGCAAGGCCTGAACTTTAACACGGGCAGCTGCGGGGAGGGCCAGCGATGGGGGCTTCAGACCAGCGACTGTTCAGGGCCCCCCGTCTTTTGTCTGGGCTGAATAGAGCTCTGCAGAGCTGCCCAACGGAGGTATGTGATCTGCAAATCTCTCTTTTTCCCTCCTTTTGGCAAACGGACAAAGTCTCCCCTTGGAGATGGCGCTGCTGGCTGAGGGCTGCCCTCGGTGGGGTAGGGGCTGGGGCTGTGGGGGGTCCCCCATGCTGCTTCCCAATCTCATCATCTCTCCTTAGCAGCAGGGCACAAAGAGCCGCTTAGGAATTCACGGGAGCAGAGAGGGAGCCGAGCCAGGACGTGCTGAACTGCACAAAATAGGATTTATCTTCAAAGAAAATCCTCCCCCCTCCCCTTTCTGAACTCTTTTTGAAAGGGATTTATTCCTCCTCCTCCTCCTTCTCCACCTCCCCAGGCACTCAGAAAACTCTGAGCCATTAAAGTATTTTTTGCCTCCCCATAGTTGCTTTTCAATGCTGGGAGAGTGACTTCTTCTTAGAAAGTTGGGCCACCCACGGACAGAGCCGAGGGCAACACTCCAGTCTTTTCCTGGTGATCATGGCTACTGGCAAAGAAGTGTGTGGGGCAGAGCTTCCTATCAGTCCAACCATGCTGTCCCCATTTCATGTTTGGTTAGGGCCTCAACCTGGAGGTGGGAACTCATCAGTGCTCCCAGCTCTCTGTTCAGGTATTAAAATGACATGTGGATATGGACATCTCTGCCCTGAGCTGCTGCTCTGCAGCTGGGGCCAACACCTGGCCAGGTGGGCAATGGAAGGTCTCCTCTGTGGGAATAGCTGGAAGGTTGTTCAAGAAGCTGTTCCTGACACTGATTTCTGCTCCTGATCATTTATGTGGCACAGAGGACTGACTCCAGCTTCAGAAGAGGCAGTGTTCCTCAAGGCTGAGCTAAATGGTGCTCTATCCCAAGGTCATGTGAAGGAGCTCAGAGTCAAAAATGGGGGCAAAACAGCACTGGTTGTTTCCATGAACATCAACATCATGAGGGTTGATAGTGTGTATTCTCCTTAATCTGGGTATATAGTCATTGACTATATGCTACAGTCAAAACACGATAGCATATAGTGCTTTGGAGGGTCTGGCCACCACAGCAGCTTGCAAACCAAATGTAAGTGCAGGAGAAAACAACTGCCAAAGGGCCAAGCCATCTTAGACCCATATTGAGCTGTTCTCTGGTTGCCTTTGCAGACAGCATCAGCAAACCTGACATGCTTGCATGCCTGCCCCAGATCCTGCCCCCTCTATGTTTGGCAGAGAAAGCGGGAGAATTAGAGACAGTGATCAAAGGTTGAGGCCAGACAGCTACTTATACACATAATTGCTTCCCTGGGTGATAAAAGGAAGTGTTCACATTTTCAGAGTTTTCTGCCTTTATCCGTCAATTATGTGTGGTCCTTGTAACCTTTCCTTCTGGACAACTTCTACACTATAATGTGTTTATCTTGGATTTAATTATATAGTGCTTTTGTTGCACTCCGGGTTGGCCAGGGCAAGATGCATTGCTCTCCATGCCTCAGCATCTGCAAAAACACAACCATAAGCCTGAACACCTCCAGAAGGTGCTGTGAAGTCACAGCAATAAGCACGAACACCTCCAGAAGGTCCTGTGAAGTCCACAGGAAACATCTCACAGCATACCAAGGAGAATGGCACATTGTAGAACAGGAGACTGTCCCCAGGCTACCACATCCATGACACTGTCCTTTAGATTTAGTGGGGGAAGTGTCCAACTCAAGGAGGTTCAAAGATAGCCCTGGTCTAAGAAACAGAGAGTAACTTTAGAAAGAGGCAGACCAGTCTTGCCGATGCAGTTAATGTCTAAAGGACTTTCCTGCCCCAGATAAAAAACACATCTGAAGTATCATGTCTATGCTGCCAGTGCTGCAGTCCAGAAAGTGGTGTGATCCTCATGCTTGCTGCAAGTAGGGCCCTCAAACACAAGAAAAATCTGTGATCTCAACCCAGATTCTTCCCCTTATGGATGCCCAGCTTTGTTTTCTGTGGTAATTCTCCTTCTTTCTGTTGCAATTTATAAAATGACATCTGCTCGTAAGGAAGTAATTGCTCTTTTCAGCTCCATCACTGCCCTGCTAATGGTCACCTGCTTCAGCTTTTCCTTCATATTGCATTTTCATGACGGGCTCTTCTGTGAACTTGTGCCAGGATGGTGACTGCTGACCCTCTCACAGCTTTCCCACAGGAGAACCTGCACAAATATATCACAGGAAAGCAATTCCTGAAAAAAAACATATGCTCTGAGACGTAACCAGCAACTTCATATAGGTGAACAAGGCACTTCACTTTACTAGAGATTTCCGTTGAGAAAAGCTGGAACTGGAGAGTTCCAGCTTTGTCAGATCTTTCTGCAACTCAACAGAGTCCAATTTATTTTATTGCATAGAAATCTATCGGAAAAAAAAGGCCTGGGAATATTAAAAATCTGCTATGCTCAGGCCAGCCCTGCTATCCTCAGCCAGAATTTCCTCTCCCTCATTATCCCTGCTAAAACTGACAGCTTTGCTACACTTATGTTTTCCTGATATAATTATACAAATGCAAATAAAATGTGGGGGGAGGGGTGAATAAAATAATCTCATAATTTTGCCTGTCCTGGCTGTTGCTCACTGTGTTTCCCTAAGGATTTGTCCCCATCTTGGGGAAGGCAGATGGGAAACACCAATTGAAGTATTTGCTACTTAAAAAAAAAAAAAACAAACACTTAATAGTGGCCCAAAAGGGAAGGCCTCTCTGCTGTCATCCTGCTCAGCGACCTAATGGCTGCCAGAGGCTCTCCTGAAAAGACCAGGCCAGCTTGGGGTGCTTTGCGATGGTTGGGATTTTGGGGTGAAGGTGGCAATTTCCTGAAGGAAAGTGTGTGGTGATGGTGGTGGGGAATGCTCTGGAAGAAGGAAGGAAGGGGGAGGTGGAAACTTCTGGAAGGCAGGAAGGAGGAAACGGGGAGCCTTCCTCAAGTCAAGGTGAATACAGCCTTCCTGAATGGAGGTGGAAGCTTCCAGAAGGCAGGAAGGGAGTGTGTGGTGCCTTCTTGAAGAAGGTGGGAGAACCTTCCAGAAGGGCAGCGGGGCAGGTAGGCACTTGAGTGTCTTCCTCTACTTCCCTTTCTTCCTTCTTCTTAAATACTGTAAATTGGCTTTATTTGGAGCAGGCATTTTGCTCTGTGGCAAAGAGCTGTGGCAGTGGCCCGGGCTGCCCTCATGTGCATTTCCCCTTCTCATGCGCTGCCACGAGTCATTCCCTTAATCCACCATCAGCGTGGAGGCTTGTTTTTATATTTATAATCCATATATTTATATGGGGATGGCCTCAGGCTGGGGCTGTGGCCTGCAGCCCACCCTCTGGCATGTAGACGTTACCACATCCATCTCTGAGGCCACCAGCACATCCCAGGGCAGCTCAGCTGCTCCAGGGGTGCTTCAAAGCCAATAAATCCCATGTCCTCAGGGCCAAAGGCAGTCCCAGACCTGTCACGGATATGAAGGTGGCATCTTGCTTCAGGGCATAGAGATAAGTGCCAAAGCTTGAATGGAGTTAGCCTGGGGCTAGGAGTTACTGAGTCAGTGCCACAGCTTGGTGGAGAAGAGCTGTCATCCTCTGAAATGGAGGTTCTTCAAGGGCTTGACAAAACTGCACAACAAAATGGATTAGTTGCATTAGAAAACCTTGCCATTAAGATTTAATGCATCCAGTAGACACTGGAGCTGAGTTTTGAGCAGGCCATGCCACCAGCTTGAAGCACAAGCTCCTGCAGGATGTGTTAACCCTTAGACTTTACTGTGAAGATTTATCTGTGATGGAAGTAAGTCACAGTGCAACCCTAACAGACACAAGATTTTAGTTCTGTCTATTTCTGATTAGTTGTATCTGTTCAAAATGTTGTCACATGTTGCAAAATATTAGGTATTAACCTTTGTAAAAGTCTCATCATAGCTAAGAAAACTACAGCCACTGCATGTTGGAGATGTCCTAGAACAAATGAAATAAAGAAATACTGTGCCTGCAATCACAGAAGCTGCTTTTACTGATAAACATAATCTACATTCTTTATTTCCTATGCTATCAGTTATACGGACAAGGCACTCAGGGCATGCTTGCTATGCTGAAGTGCTGAGAATGAGGTGCTGAGAAGTAAGTATTTCTGTGTCCCTCACATGGCTGCTTATACCATTGCATTTTTTCTTCCCAAATTTCTCATTGGGGTTGCCTAGGAAGTGTGTTTGTAATGGCTCGAGAAAAACCTTTACACACCTGTCCAAGTACAGGTTGTTGGAGGAAGCTGGGTGGTTCCAGGAGAAAGGAAGAGAGCATGATCTTGAAAGCCCCAAGGAGAAAGTTTTAAGGCAATGCCCAAAGCGCCATAGAGAAAGCTATAGGGTCATGCCAAATCCAAGGTCTCTTTGTACATTTTTACCCCACAAAAATGGAACGCCCCAGCTCCACACTGCACCAAAAAGAGGACACCGTTTCTCCTTGCACATTCACAAGCCTTTCCAGTGTTCTCTGTTCATAGATCTTCTCCATTTAGGCGGTGCAGCTGAATATGTTTCCTGCTTGTTCGCCTTTCTCCACCATCCCCCTAGGGCTATTTGTCAAGCTTTTCATCACTCACTGTCAAGCAGTGTGAAATGAACAGCCCTGTTCAACTGCCTGCGATTAAGAGGGTTTTATCTGTGAGAAAACAAAGTCTCTGTTTGCCAGGGAAAGACCTGAGACCTTTGGGGCTTGTGGAGCCCAGAAACATGTGTTAGCACTTTCACGGCTCACTTACTAAGGAGCATTAAACTTTGCTCTCCTACCTACGTATTTTTTCTTGCTTGCTTATTTCTTCTGTGTTTTTCTGAGTGAATGGATTCAAGGTTTTCTCTCTCCCATCTTTATCTGTTTATGCTTACCAAGCAGACATGGCCATGAATTGCAAACAGCCTCTAACTTGTAGGAACTCTGCTTTGAGTTTCAACCTAGACACAAAAGCACCATCACTGAGGCATCTTGCTATATCCTAGTGATGGCTGAACTGCTTCAAATCTGAACATAGATTGCCTGTCCTTTGGACCTACCATATGTTGCAATGCTTTTTTTTCCCCTACGTGTCTGCTGAGTTCAGAAACTGGGGTATTATCTTCAATAGGGCTTGAAATATGTGAATTCAAATGCTTTAAAATTTGGTGTGGTTTGAGGCAGATGTGGCCAGACCTTGGAAGAGAGGTCCTATGGCTTATGAATGTCCCACTACAGATGTGGCAGTGATGATTTGTGTGGAAGAGGGTGAAAATTTATAAGCTAGGATGAAGCTGTGGAATGGTGGATCTTGGAGAGCCTGAAGGGTGACAGAAGCTAAGGAGGGAGCTTGCATTAGATTAATATGAGCACATGGAGGTACATCTGAAGGCAAGAACTGGGAGAAAATAAAGTGGGTTTCTTGCCTGGAAGGACACAGAGAGGGAGCAGAAGGGAATGCTGAACTTTTGGATGCATTTTGATCTGAGTAGGACCTTTTTTTGACAGCACTGGAGTTTGTCATCCTGATCTTCACACCACTAAAAAGGATCTCTGATGAATGTCTTCTTATGATACAAGCCTCACACCAGACAGATGGTCCTTAAAGAAGTTCCCCTAGCAGAGTAGCTTAGCTTAGCTTAACAGCAAGGTCTCTTAAAGCAGCTCTCAGTCAGGCTTCATTGGAGTATTTGCTCATACCTGTTATAGCTGCACAACACAAATATGTATCTAAGCAAAGAATTGCCTCTAGCATAAGTGCATGAACCTGCCCTGGATCTGGTGAGATTGTGTTGTCAACCGTGTCTGCATATGGCCACCAAACACCATAAAACACAGGAAGTGCAAAGTAACTCATAAATTGCAGGTGACCCGCACGTGATGATGGACAAGAAAACATGAACAAGGAAGAGTAGTAAAACAGATTGCGTAGGCTAGAAGGGGCTGAGAGACATCCAAACAATTGTGAAATGTGTGCCCAAAGACAGGTTTATGCTCTTTGTATATATACCATAAGCAGTGCATGAAGTAATGAACTTCAATTGTGCCACTAGACATTAGTGTTTAGACACTAAACAAGGGGAAAACCTTTCTAACAATAGTGTTATTTCAGACTCACCTCCCTGTCTTAAGAGCTAGTGGGATCTCTGTCACTGGCCAGTGCTATGAGGAGCCTAAACTAACGTCTGCATTTGACATCTGACGTGGTAGTAACCAGCCAGATGGAGCAGACAGCATTTTGAGATCTCCTTGAGCTCAGGTTTTCATGACTTCTTCCACTCTCCATGACTGATTTCCAGTACCGTAGGGTAAATATTCATTTGTGACCCTCAGACCCACACCAGGACAGAAAACAAATCTTGTGGTACCTGACAGCAAAACTGTTGGGTTTTATTTAGTGTCTTAATCATCTTTATGCTTTAGGCCAACTCATCAAGACCACAAGTTGTATCCACCACTTGCAGTGGCATAATGCAGCACAGCCCCCTGGTATCTGTGCTTTGAGTAACTCAAGAGCAGGGAAATCCTGTTGCCACATGACTTTGGATTTAAATTTTTGTCTTTAGGTGACCTGGGGATGTCCAATAACTGAGCTTTTAGTGGTGACTTCGCTCCAATCCAGACCCAAACCCATCCCACGTAAATTCCTGTGACTGTCTGGATGGGCAGACACATCTGCTTCAGGATGGCACATTTCAACACTGTTTAATTAGCAGTGGTCAGAATTACCTGCTCTTTTTACTTCATTACAAGCCACCCTCATTTACACTCCAGCTACAGCCAGCATGGGACATTTGAGAGCATAGTGAGGATGAGAAAAATTCCTTGCATCATTTATATCTCGCCCTTCTGTTTTATTTTCACCTCCTGCAAACTGATCATAAGGATTTCTTTTTTCTTTTTGAAGTGTCAATTTGCAAGTGGTTTATCTAGTAATTTCTGCAAAGACACCCAGTGCTCTCAGCTGTTTTCAAGCAATTTGCACATGTGTTTCGTCCAGGTGTATAGCACAGCAAATTGCTCGCTCTTGTTCTGAATGACTATTGCTATCTCACATAATCTAAGGAAATTGAACTCTCACACTGTGACTTCACAGCAGGCATTCCATGATTTGGACATGGCCACTGTGGTCTTAGGGACTTTCTAAAGCAATAGAAAGTGGCTATCTTTGTACTCCAAATAAAGTGCTGGATAACTGTGCTCCTTTGTATGCCAACACAAGATTTTTTTCCTAATTCTTTCCTTATAAACTCGTTGATGCCCTGCTGGGTGAATAGCTTTTCTCTGTGCTATTTGCCTTGCTGATAACCACATCAGTTGCCTACTACCAGCAAGTTCTTTGTTTAAAATCCCAATTACAAACCAATGCACGCCCATGTGTGCGTCTTTATAGCTACTCTTTCTACCCTTGAAAAAATTGTGCCAATAAAGCTATTTCAGTCAGGAATATCTTTTTAAATTTTTTTTTTAAAGGAGTCAATCTTGGTGCATCAGTTAAGCCAGGATGACAGTGCTGTCTACTGGTATAGCTTTATACCCTTTCCTACATGAGCTAGTGAAACTGGTAGCAGTTTACACACAGATCACGGTGATACTGAATTAATTCCCACACCTCAGTCTAGGCTCAGGTTCATCTGATAGATCTTTGAGAGTCTTCATGGAGTACTTAAGTTAATGATTTCATTTCCCAGAGCTCTCTGTGCAGTAAAAAGGAGGGAGAGGCTCCTTCAGAGGTGGTTTAGAGTGCCTCAGTTATAACCAGAAGCACCCACTCCATAACACCAGCTGCTAAGGGGGACTGCAGAGTGTTTTTCCCTCAGGTCACTCAGAATTCAGTCAGTAAAATTAGGCAAGTGTTCTCAGCATCCTGTGAGGAAAACTTCCTTGCTCTCTATTATGAAAAGCTTAATCGCAAGGAAAGGAGAGTTACAGTCTCCCCCTAAAACTTGCAGTCTTCTTTTTCAGGAGGAAAATGAGATAAACCCTCTCAGATGGATGCGGGTGCCACTAGCCTCAAGAGGATCAAGTTTGGGAAGCTGAAGGTGGTACGTCGGCGCTTGCTGCAGAGATATGAGCACCAGCCCTTCATCTCCTGCCTGGCTGGCTTCTACAGCTGCCGCTGGAAGCGGTACCAACGCAGAAGGACTGAGCCTGGGAAGTGCTGCTGCAAGACGGTAAATTAGCCCAAAATCAGCAAAGATGCTGAAATCCCTACTGGGGCAAGTCAGATAAGGCAACAAGTGACACTTGTTGTGAGCAGCTGAGCCTAACTTGGTCCCACCTCTCCACCTCAGTTTAAAAGTGTCCATCACTAAACTGAGTATTTTGTGAACAGCCAACAATGAAGTAGTGTCTGCTGTTTGCTCTGCTCGATTTGGAGCAAATAAAGTTCTAACCACTTGGCTTTTCTCTCCCTCTCCAGCGGGAATGCATGTTCTTCCCATTGCTTGTTGGAGCATTCTGCTTTTCTCTGATCTTTCTGTACATGTGGGGTGAAGCAAAAAATGACTACAATAACTTTGATTGGTAAGTACCACATTTGCCTTCCCTCCTCTGTGTGGTTTAGTGAAATTCCCCAGGCAGGTCACCAGGATCAAATGGTTTAGAGATCACTGTGGAGGAGTGGAGTAGCTATAGCACAATACATGCTATATGATGTGATGCAGCAGGACACTCCAGTCACAAACTGAAGTTATGACTCCTTAAATTCTTGGTTAGTGTCTGCAAATTGAATATTCCATGATTTCAGAGGTGCCAAGGGCCTGCCCTTTGCTTGGCCATGGTTTAGAGGTGTATATGTGTATTTGTGTGAAAAATTGTAAAGGATGCAGAGGAAAGCTGTGAAAATTGAAATGTGCTGCCAATTTCCCGAAGACACAGCCAAAGGAGCCTCTTGTTCCCACTCCTGAACCAAATGCTGCTAACTTGCCTTCCACGTTTTTGCTCGTCTCTTTCAATTCTCCAGCTTCCTTGTAGCATCACTTCCATGTTTTCAGGAGGATTTTGGTGGGAAGACCCAGTTTTTCAGTGTTAATGTTTCTTTCTTGTCCCACCAAAGCACTTCAGAGCCTCCAGAGAAGCCTGACGACCCCATTCTGGTTGTCCCCACTCACATGCACAGAGCACATCCAGCCTCACCACCTGCCCATAAATTACGAGAAGCAGTTGATCCCTCTCCACAGCACCAGCCAGTCACTCAAGCCTTGAAGCAGCATCACCACTCTAGATCCTGGCTGATAAACACTGATTCCTCAAAGGATTAATGAGCTTGGATGCCATGCTGGCTGCAGTGGGTCTGCTGATAACTGGAGAATTTACACTGTAGCTTAGCCTTGCCCTGAGAAGGCAAAAGCAGTATAGAACCTGCTTGAGAGACTGGGAACCAAAGGACAGGATGAGGAAACCTTGTCCTAACCTCTCTTTACATGTGGACAGAACAGGGAATTTTTTCTGCTAGGGACAGAGAGTGACATTCTGGAAGCCAATCAATTGCCATAAACTCAAATGCTGCCCTTCTCTTGAAGCCAAGGATTAAGATCAAGTTGAACAGTCACTCTGAGGGCCCCAGTCTTCTCTACCTATGAGGATGGCAGCAGAAGAAAGAAAATTAGGAAGATGGAATGAAAGGGACTAAATAGCTCTTTCCTTATCTATTTTTTTTTTCCTTCTCCCTGTGAAGAAACATAGTGGTTGGAATTAGAAGCATTGCAACAACTATTTCAGGGCAAAGAGATTTGCATGTTCCCAATCTAGGAACAATGGAGTAGCCAGCGAGGATTTATATAGAGCCTTTCCTCCTGTAATACAGACAATAACAGTTATGCAAATCAACCCCTAAAATTAGTTACCATCTAAAGAGCTCAACTATTACAGAGAGGAGAAGTATAATAAGGTAATTCATTCTCAGTGAGACGTTGGGTCCATAATCATGCAGCATCCCCCTCTCAGGTTGTGCTGTGCCTCTGCAGTGCTCCCAGCTTTCTGACATTAACACTTCATGCTTCTTAAAAAACATATATCCTCTTCTTGGGAAGTGTCCTGCACAACAGCTTGCCAGTGTTTGCAGACAACAGAGGCTGTCAGCATCTTATTGTTTCCTCATGCTGCCTTGTCTGCAGCAAGGTGCTTTTTTATAGTTAGATTGTGACTTATCTGGAACAAGGATATCCATTTGGTCCTGTGTTTTACCGTCCTGGTGCAGTGGAGTCTTAGTTTGGTCCTTGAAGGATTCTGTGATTCATGTTGGATTTGGGAAATCCAGTCAAGTCCCTCAACCACTATTATATGGGCCAAAGTAGGCTCTTTTTCCTTCTCTATTTTATTTTTTCTTTTTTTAAAAATTATTTTCATATTATTTTTTATTATTTTCATATTATCTTTTATTATTTGAAAGGTTCAACTATCATTTGAAGGTTCAATTGAAAGGCTGTTGTTTGCCTCCAGACTGTGTGCTGAAGTAGCCCAAACATTATTAAAGCTACTAGCAAAGCTATTACCCAGCACAGCTATTGACAGTGGTCAGAACAGGCAGCTCCCATGTTCCAAAAAGCATGTCAGCTCATCCACAGCAATCTGTGGTGGTTGGCTGCCAAGGTAAGGCTGAGCTGACGTGATGCTTGTGCCTCACATGAAAAACACAACGCCATTTAGAGCAATGTGATTTAGATTCAATAATCTTTTCCCCTCAGCACTAGCAATGTTTTGTTGGGTCAATACAGACCTGGATGTGCTGAAAAAAATCCACCCCAAAAAATCCATCCAAATCTCTTTTCCAAGCAGTTGTGCTCCAAAGGTATGCTTTTGGAACATTCTTTTATCAAAATTAATTACCTGGATTTCATAATTTTTTTGCCTTTTAGGTATAACTATGGAAACTTGGGCTTTTGGTTTCTCTGGTCTCTTGTTCTTCTCATTGTGGCTGCAATCCTCTTTATGTACATCACACTCTTATTGGTAAGTACCACTCCTTGTAAGCAATTCCTTATGAGCTGACAGTGGGTCTAAGAAGTGAATATAGGGATGATTTAATGTGTTAGACCAAAGTTCAATCTAGTCTGGTGTCCTGATACTGACAGTGGATGTCTGGGTAAGGCTGGGAACACAACAAGCATTTAAGTGTCCACCTGGGGTCTCTGACCTAGATGCGGATTCTGTAATCTTTTTTTCCAGTGATTTGTCTTTATTAAATTTGTCTGGTTTCTCCTTGAACCAAGTAAAGCCATGCAAGCCGGGGCCAAATTTAGACATAGTGAAAGCTGAAATTTCTTGTTTTAACAGTAGGGAAATCAGGAATTTTGAGTCATATAGCAGCAGTAACGTATCATCAAAGCTTAGTTTTTCCTCTAATCTTAAATAATATTCATTAGAAGGGAAAGACTATCACTGAAGCAGCGGTGATTATCTCTACGTTATAGAGAATCTCTGCAGTTTCTCTCCAGGTAGAGGCCTCAAACATGCTCTCAAAACACTCTCCTGAAGTTTATACCCAAAGAAGGAATGTTCATGAATTTTTTACTTTAGCAAATAACATGAAGTTTTCTGATGAGCTGTCTGCTTTGATTACTGCAAACATCAGTGAAACAACATCAAGAACAACAAAAACATATATTTCCTGAAATTTCTTCTCTTTCATCCTTTCTTCCATTTCTTTTCCATCATAGGCTCTGACCTCCAAGTAAATACATATGCAGAAGTTTCCATCCTCTGCATAAAGAGATGCAGATGAAGAAATCACTTTAATCAAGGATTAGAATCTGTATTCAGGCTCATGCGTGCTCCAGTTTTGAATTTGAAATTCCAAGGACTGAGGCTGAGGTTATGGCTTTGATTCACCTCTGTGACCAAGACAACCAGTTTTTATGATAATTTCCTGCTGTTCTTGTCCGTTCCCTGCTGCGTCATCTTATAGTCACTCTGTAAATTGTTCATGGCAGAGAACTTCTTCTTGCTTTTTCCAAGCAGTGCCTAACACAATGATTTTCTGTTTTTTTTTGTCCCTGTGGGACAGAGATAGTTCCATAGGGACAAAAAATAAATAGTAATTTTGTCCTAGTGCTATAAATACAAAATAAAGTGATGAAAAGGACAACTGTTCAGCCATGTTGTCAGCACTAATAGCACTATAGATGCTGTGGACTAACTTAGCTCTGAGTAGGACAAATAACAATATTTGATTACAAGAATTTTGTTGGTGGCTCTTCAGCTTGAGGTCTGTTAGTTACTCAGCAAAGTCTACCTGGCTTTCCCAGATGCCATGGAACAGAGCTGTCTGTTTAGAGGTTACAAAGCTACTTTGGGCAACACTTGCCAAGGATGCTTGTGTGGTGTGGTTACCTCTGAGACTGTACTTTGACAAGTGCAAATCTGCAGCCATCACAGGATAGATAGGAATGAGATGTACACGTTTTCCTGAGCACAAACACTCCTGGTTCTCATGCTTTTTCTGGATCCCGAGAAAGTCCTGGTCCATCTCGGACAGTCCAGTGATCTTTCTAAGGAGTTACACATTCTTAGCAACAAGACAGATTACAACTCGGTTCAAATCTTCCTAACCAGCACTGATGTGATAGCTGGAAGCTACCGGCAGATAAGGACAAACTAAAACCAGAAAGAAATTGGGAACAGAAAACTGCTATCCTTCATTTCAGTTCAGTGTTGGTACCTGTTTTCATAGTGTTGACATGTCTTTCATCAATGTCAAGGCTTCTTTTAGCATTGTTTAGACTCTGGTTGTGCTGGAGGTTGTACAGGCATCTTCACAGCCTGGACCCAGCATGACAGACAAGCAGGTCTGCCTTATGAATGCTTAAACAAGCCTCAAAAGACAGAGTCCTCCTATGTTTCTGTGCAGAATATTTATATTTATATTCAATTATATAACTGCATCTGTACCACGTAGTTTGAATTAGAGAGCTGCTTTTCGTAGGAATAATATTTTAGTGTGCCAAGACTACTGAGAAAAAGCAGAGGCAACTCCTGGCCTTTCACTGTAACCTGTGATGAATTCCTCTTTACAAGCTAATACAACTCAGCTCTTCCTCTGGGCACTGGCCAGCAGCTGCATTGCTCCTATACATTTCAGACAATGGATGGCCAAAGGTCTGGCCCCCATAATGAATTATAGCACATGTTCAGGTTGCAAGAGGGACTGGATATCTTTACCCTGGAGATCTTTACCCTCTGGTTTCCACAGAGATTCTGAATACGGTCCCCAAGCTGCATATTTGCTGTCTGTCAAGAGGAGAGGTAAATGCCTTGCATCAGTAACCAGTCACATCAGAAAACTGAGCACATTGATGCCCTCATGGGAGCATGGAGTTTTCGTAGCAACCAGTGGCTGCCCTGCTTTTGTTTGCGTGTGCCTTGCTCTATTCCTTAAGGATGACGTCCAGCCGGAGCCCTGAGGGCCTCTTTCCATGTCATTATTGTGAACCAGTGAAGCAAACACTCTCCTGCCCACCGACCACCACTGGCTGAACCAAATGCTGTACAACAAAGCTCTTGCTGTCTGCGCAAAGATGCTCTCTGTCTGCATGCATCAGTGCAATTTTTTCAGACAATTGGTTACAATTAATTCAATTGCCATTGCTCCCCGAGACAGTTTTCCCATCCCCATTACAGCTAAAATGTTAAACCGAGGGGCCTAATTGCAGGGCAGTTCAGGCTTAGTGGAGAAGAAAAAAAGTTTCCTTATTCAGTATTTGAAAAGCCAGAAGATAATATTTTCCTCTGTGCAGTTCAACTATGTTTCAGTTTAACCATGTTTTCAGCCCAAGGGTTTTGAGGACACTACTTGTGACTGTTTAAAGAGATTCAGATACTTAATGACCTTTACTGAGAGAAGACTCAGAATAATACATTGGCACTGACGGCCAAAGATTGATCTCAAAACATCACGTGGCAGCAAGCTCAGAGCCTGCCTAGACCTTAGCAGTATTGAATTTGACAAATTGCCATTTCCATACTGAAGGAGACCAGGAAAGAGTCTGTTATCCGTCTTTTTGTAACATAACCTTGTGATCCGTGCACCCACTCAGGGAGGCTGAGGTGCAGTCCCCTCTCCAGTGAATCTTCACCACCAGGAAACGTCTGTTATTGACTGTCTAGGAGATAGACAGGAGAGGGAGAGACATATTGCTATTGGGGAAGAGAAGACTGCAGATGTTGGAGGCTGTAAGATTCAGGGGGATAGCAGGACTGGCAGGAGAAACCCTGACTATATTCTCAGCAGGATTAGTCTAAAGTTTTGTATCTGTCACCAAAGTCCACTTGTCTGTGTGCTTGTGTCAGACAATCCTGGATATGTGTGCGAGTGAGGTCTTGAGGCATTTTTTGGGGAGTGGAAAGAAACTATGTGACCATGGTTTGAGATGTTCTAAGGTTCAGAGATGTGTGGAAAACGCATAAAATTCAAGTGGACTGTGCCAGAACCCACACAGGACATGCCCTGTCCTCCTTGCACCAGCTCAATGGTCCATCAAGATGTGTTCCCCTGCAGGAACCAACTATGCAACTGGAACAGATCCTTCATCACCTTCTGAGGATAAAACTCATTGCTCATTCTCCTTGTACACAGATAATGAGCAGTTGTTTTCAGCCATAGAAATGAGCTTTCCTTCAAACTGGATTCTGAGTTGTGCTACATGGTTCACATGGAAGCTATCCCACAAGTCAGAGATAGTGGGGGAAAGTTTGGATGAGCACAGCCTGCAAAATAACCATTGGGATGTACTTAGGCAAGGCCCAGGTGTTTGTAATACCGTGTACAGAAAAGTGGAGATTTTTAAGTTCTTTCTTTCTGGCTTGTTTTAATGGGGCTGGATTAAGATCTTCGGCAGTAATTCAACTCTCTGTGAACTACTCCCATGGTTAGTCATTATATACTGAGTGTAGGATTTAATTAAAAGAGGCTAAAATGTCAAGAAGCACTTTAAAAGCTTATCTGTATTCTCTACTGAGCCTATCTCTCTTCACATCAGCACCGTTCTGGAAAGACTGTGTTTGTAGCTGCATCAGAAACAACTTATATTCCTTTGCAGTTAGATTTCAGGAGAGCAGAGCCCCTTCCCATTATATTATTGTTCTGAAACCGAATGTCCTACTTTCATGTAAACCCACTGTGTGACAGTCTGGAGAGACTTGGACCATAAATTGATCTTGTCAGCAGAGCACTGATGTCTGTAAAGAGATGCTTTTCACTATACCTTGTTAAAGTCATCACCAGGTTCATTGATTGCTTAGGTCTGTGACAATTTGAAGAGTCTCCAGCAGAATCCTAGGTGGGTTTTCCTTGTACTTTAATTGTGGGAGAGTCACTCAGGTGTTCGAGGCCTTTGTTGTCCCTTGCCATGGGATAGAGGTTTGTGCTCTGCCTCATAGCATTAGAAAAAGGACCAGATTTGCCATAGGACCACAGATGAGGACCAAGAATTAACCCAACAAAACTAGGATTTTGAATTTCCCATTTTTTCTGTGTTCTGAGATGTGCCTATCTCTTGCATTTCTTGCAGTTACTCTGGAAGCATCATTTCTTTTGTTCTGCTCTGTATTTTTAATTCTGTGAGCTCTTTCCCGTGACTGATACTCCTCTAGTCACGACACATGAACGGAAAATAGACAAAGTTAGTGCTGTATGGGTTTGCATTATGGCATTTGGCCCTGGCCAGCCTCTCTCTTTCAGAGTTTGTCTTCTCAGAGAAAGAAGAGCCATCAGAGGTGACAAAAGATGCCCAATTATCTGTTAGTTGTGGGAGGCTGTAGTCCTGCAGAGCGGTATTGATAGATGCTTTCCCATTTCAGGAATGTATTTTCAATAAAAAACAATCCACTTCATAAACTGGTTTTACTTGCAGCAGTGCCTTTAGTGGAAAGGCCTGGAGTAATGTGATTTTTTTCCAATGCAAAAATAATTCCCGACAAACTTTCCCAAATGCATTTCAGCATTCTGTACCAAGATACAAACCATGTCTTCTTGTTTTCCTAGGTCCTAGCAATGTGTCTGCTTGCAGAAGGTCAGCAGCTGTACTTGCACTGGAGTCACAAGGTAGGGAGAGTCAGAACTTTGTGGAAAAACTAATCTATACTTTAAACCAATTGAGTCTGTGATGTGTCTCTACATGGAAAAGCAGCCTAGGTTATGGGAGGGAAGAAATAGAGAGAAGAGGTTGCTCTTAGGAGACTTTAGATAGTGTGAGAGTGATGTTTCCACCTGCATTAATCACCCCAGCCTCCCTCTGCAGTTGTTAGAGAGAAACAGCTTCTGAGGATGCTTCATCCAGCTAGTTGTAGACATCTATATTAAGAGGAGATGAATCACATCTGAAGAACCTCTCCTTCCCACTGACTCCAAAAGGAGCTTGTGGTGACTCATTCAGATGAAGATGTCTCTATTTGACATGCCTAGATATGGTAACATTTAGGCAACCTGTGCTAACCTATAGGTAAAGTACTGCAAAAGCAAAGTTTCCTTAGGAAGCACAGTCCTGCTCTGTAGCAGCCCCCAGCAGCTGCAAACAAAGTGGCTGATGTCTCTGCAAAACAAAAATCTGGCTTTTCCAAAGCATCCTGGTGTCATCGGCCTTTTGGATGGTGTGGGAAGTGCCACCTGGGGTTTTGAAGGTTGAGAAGCAAATCATGAGGGAGCTGTTGCTACAAAGTAGTGTCTTTGAATCACTTTCTGTAAGAAATTCCTGGGAGTTAGGTGACATATTTAAAATGAAGTATTCAGCTATTCAGAACAGCGGAATGTGCAGATATGTGATCATCTGTTTCTTCAATTAAATGACAAGTCATTTTTACTGCTGCACATTGGCTCCTGAAAGAGCCAGATAGGAGAGATTTTTGTAGAGCTATTTATGAAAAAAAAAATGAGACTATATCCTTAAATGGAAGAGATTAAAGACTCATTGTTAAAGTGATGTGTATGATCCCCCTGAAAAAATGAGGAATTCCATTGCAAGTTGCAGTATCATTGCAATTTCTGCTTGAATTTAGTTGTTAGAAGGTAGATGATCTATAACCATGAGCCTGTCGCCATAACCTGCATTGTTCTCAAACTAGGCAAGAAGCCAGAGATGAGAATGAGCTACCCCCTCACTTTTGCATTTAAAAAGTGAGCTCTCATCCTTGAGTTATAAGAGTGTTTGCAGCTGAAGAAGTCTGTTGCATAACAAAGACTTACATGAACTTAGAGCATAAGGAAGTTACGTTGTTGTCTCAGGGATTTGCAACTTTTGAATTTAGCCATCTACAAGTCAGGAATCTGATGTAAGCTGATCATCTAGACTTATCTACACTAACGCAAAATGAGACAGAGAGGGAGAAAGGAAAAAGAGAAGGAGAGAGAGGCATCTCTCATGAAGAAGCAAGATAGATTGAATGGCCCCTGGAAATTCCTCACTTTTACCACTGACTGTAGAGGGAGCCTTGAAGGATGATTCAGCCTTGGCACTAAACTCTTAAAATCCGTCTTAACACAGAGAAAATCCAATCAATAGCACTGCTGGTGTTCTTATTCCCTTGTAACTCTGTCTCTGGGCTGGCATAGCTCGTGCGTCCCAATCCTATCTGCCAGGCAGATGCACTGCATTCCCTGTGTGGAAATGCCAAAGCTGATTTATTTCCTGTTTGCCTCCCCAGATTGGGACTTTTCTTGTCCTGGGCTTCTCTGTCTCAGCCCTCTTTGTATTATCTGTGCTGTGGGGAGATCAATGGCAAACTGTCCGCCTGTCATTCCAGGTAAGAACAACTGAAGCATCTGTTAGAAAAAGAAAAAAAAAGATCTTATAAGTGTTTTTTGAAAATAGGTAGAAAACTTTCAGTAGGAGGATATTTTTCATGTGTTTTTACTGACAGACTGCAATTCTGCATGAAACTTTCTTAACGATTTTACATTTACAATTGAGAGAAGGAAGCCAAGACCTGATGTTTGGTTTCAATCTACATCTTTGATATAAAAAGTCTAATTTTGGGAAGTCTAATTTTGTTTTTGGCAAAAACATGTGTGCTATTTCTCCACAGGTACCCAGGATGGGTAAATCAGACCCCTTGTGCTGGCAGGGTCACTGGAACAAGGACTTGCTCCCTACTTAGTTTCTGCTAGTTCAGTCACCTTAACATTAGCAAAAGTTCAGTTTCTCTTTTCTCCATCTGTGACACGGGCAGTTTTCCTTCCTGAAGATAGGACAGCATTGACCTGTTCTGGACAGCAGGTGGGGAATGCCACTGTGAGATAGGACAGCCTGTGGGATGCAGGGCAGATCCCTGTGTGTGATCTGCTACAGCTCCCTCAACTGTAGGCAGATCTGAAGGTGGAGGGCAAGGCTGCCCAGTGCTGTTCAGTGCCAGAGTATCTGGGTCCCCAGTAGATACTGAGAAGGAAGTTGACAGCTGTGACTATAGAATTGCCTTGCAAACATTATTTGGCCACGTCATCTATCCCCACTTACCTTCATTTACTGCTTGTGAATACGGGGAGAACAGTGCATATGGACTGGGAGAGGAATCAATTGGCAGCCCAAGAGTCACTGCAACATGTTTGTGGGGTACAGTTGATCACACACTTCTCCCTGCTCTGCAAAGTTCAGCAACCTTGTGACTGTGTTCTGGTGAAGATAAGTAGAAGATATAAGCTTTCCTCTCCTTTAAGGACTCCAGGAGAGGAGAGAGAAAAGGTGTTCAGGTTGCCATGGTGCTGTTTAGTGCAGGTGTTTGTGTCCTTGGAGATGCTGCACCTGGCCTCCTGCTGCTGTTCCCAAAGGGCATGAGTCTCTTGTAGATCTTGTGTCCTGTCCATTAGTCCTGTGCAGCTATCTCAGGTATCCTGGACATCTCAAATGACACTTTTTTTTTGCATAAGTGAATCCTGTTTCTGGTTAGAAGATGTTGATATCAAGTATCAGGGATAGCTGGTGTCATGCACAGGATCACTCAGCAACTCAGCTGTAAGCCAGCTGTCTGATCATGCACTGTGCAGAGTGTTGAGGATCCACCTTTTCTTGTTCCAGTTTGGAAGGGAAAATAACTGGGAAATGCTGATGTATCCTGTGCCATGACATTGCATTTTTTAGTCTCTTCTTGAAATCAAATTCTATCAAATCTTCTAGATTTCAAACAACAGGTTGGACAGATTGATTTAGTAAAAGAGTAATAACCAGCCTCATTGTTCCATCATCTGGGTTAAAATTAAACTAGATTTTTAAAAGCAAATCTGGAAGTGGTTATGCACTGACACCTTCCACAGACTGCCTTGGAGAGCAGCCATATATTGTAACAGGGACTCCTGCCATACCCCTTGTCTCCATCAGCAGCCAGATGTTACTTTGAATATGGACGAAGCAATAGAAAAGACATCTGGATAGCTCTTTTCCATAGCACATTTAATAACTCCAAATTTTAACTACAGCTGGATCCACAAGTCTCCAAAGAGCACACGAAAATAATGGATTGGTTTCCTTGTAAGATTTCCAAAGTTTTAAGAAGCGTGTCATACCAACATCACTTGAATGAAGAGCCAAGCTCTCAATAATGTCAAACTAGCCATTAAGTTTCCTGTTCTGGTTATGCATATATGGAAAGTACCGAAGTGGTTCTCAGTTGATCTTGTTTAATCTTTAGGACCAAAAAAATCCAGTGCAGTTACTATATCTGTTCAGCAATAGCTTTTATATAACATATTGAAAGTACTAAGATCTATTGTTTTCTGCTAGTGAAGCAGTAAAAGTATCTATGAGGCCACCAACTTGAAGTTGTAAGTAAGAAAAAGAAGAAAAAAATGCAGTTAACACTAATGCAAGTGAACTAAATGTTTTCCTATAAGAGCAAGTGTTTCACTGAAGTAAATAAGAATTAATTATTGCCTGGAATACATTGTAAATGTAAAGGCTGGTTGCTGCAGAATGTATGAGAGACGGATAAAATTTGTGATTAAATATGTACCAGGTTAACTGGATCTTTTATATTACATGAGTTCCATACTGGTGTAAAATACCAAATTTTATCACTCACCTTTGTTGACATCTGTGTAAAGATCTAGTTGCAGTGTAGCACTGAGAAGACTATTACATGGACTGGGTTAGATTGAATTGGACTGGTTTGGATTGGGCTGGGTTATGTTGGATTAACTTGATAGTTTCTGGAACATGCTCATGTATTATTATATAGAGGTAGTGGAGAGAGATTCCTGCTCTGACACTGAGACTAACTTAGGAGAAAGGAGAGCTGAATGCTAAAAGGAGGGCTACTCCTTAGCCTGGGCTCAGGAGAGAGGGTGAGCTACTGGTATCTGCAGCAGCAGCCTTTCTCTATGGAAAGTTGTAGCTGTGTTGGGATTGTTTGTACCTGTCTCCAGTGACTGAAATCCTTTTCTTTCCAGATCACAGCTCCCTATCTCCACATAGGGGCAATAACTGTCATGGTCCTCCTGTCCTGGCCTGTGGCTCTGCATGCCATCAGAGCAGATAAGAAAGGTATAGTAGCTCTGCTCCCTCTTCCCAGTATGACTGAAGATTCATGTCAGTGTGTGAAACTAAATATGCAGAAGTCCTTTCACCTTATATTGTACTCAAGCCATAGGTGGCTTTTATCCTGTGGGAAATTAGCAGGTATAGAGATTGGGGCCATGCACTGTCCTGTGGCTTTCTACACTCATTACTGATTTGCATGCTGCTTTGCACAGTTCTGACCTATATCAAGGCAGTAATTGGGTATGGTTTGGGACTGTCACAAGCTCAATTTCATACTCAGAAAGGAGTTTGATCTCAGTGATCCTGCCTTGAGGACAAAAACAATGTAGCTTCATGGCTGTGAACTGTGCTCTACGTTTTTGCTTCTTGCCTAGAGAATGGACCCTGAATATTTTATATTCCCTGCTTTAGACACAGAGAAGTGATGGTTCAATAACCAGCCTGAAAATATTTTGCCATTCAGACTGGCAGAACTGGAGGGTTTATAGCAAATATTACACTAGCTGTTGAAGCAAAACTGGCAGTTTCCACTTCTGATGCCCAAAGTTAGGTGTTGTGCTCACTGACTACACAAACAGCCCAACAAACAGGCTTAATCAAAGCAGAGAGACAGGAATGAGCAGAAGACAGCTCATCCTAGTCTATGGGAGACATACAGGCTGTTGCCTTCTGACCGTGCCTGTCTCTCTGCTGGGCTACAGAAAACCTAGGCAATGAGCTTAGATCCAAGCTGGATATTTTACAGCTTTCTAGTCATGCATTTCCTGGATTGTGTGGTTGAAGTGAATGTAATGGTTAGGGGAAGGAGGGATGGGTTAGGGGTGGGACAAAGCCTCACCACTGTTTAATTGGAGGGCTGTATTAAAAGTCAAGTTGCAAGGCAAACCCATTTATTGCCACGTGGATTAACTCTAGCCTTCCTCCTTCAAATTCTTGCAGTTGTTCAGGTGATAATTGTTGGTCCATACCTGGCTATCCTTCTCTTTCTTTTCTTGATACCTCTGGGGATGTACTCACCTTGCATCAGAGAGGTGGGGACACTTGGACCAAAGCCAGCCCTCATTGGGCACCGTGGAGCACCAATGGTAAGTTTAGAGAAGACAGTTTACATCATTCCTTCATTCTTTGTATTTTTACCTTTATTGCTATGTTCTTTTTTTTTCCCCAAGAGCTGTGGAGGAACAACCTGTTGGGGGTGGAGGGGGTGCATTTCATTTAGGAATTGGATGCAAAAGGCATCACTGCATGTGTTTGCTAGCAAAGATGACACTGCTCTGTAGGCATGAGATAGGTATAGCAGCTAGAGATGGAATAAAACAAAGACTTTCCAGTGCAGAACAAAGTACACTTTAACTGGATGTTTCCCTCAATGGAAACCAGCAGTGATAAAAAGAGAAAGTTTTTACAGAGTTCTTCAGTATATATGAAAACAACCTTCTTATAGGCTTCTTTCTTCCCAGCTGGCACCAGAAAACACTGAGATGTCATTTCAGAAGACCATTGAACATGGTGGAGATGGTCTTGAAACAGATGTAACCATTAGGTAAGAAGAAAGCCTTGTATCTCCAGGAATATAAACTGCTGCTTCTAAAACTTCCTTTTGGAATTGTTAAATTTTGGACAATTAGATTTTACTAGTGTTTGGGACTTGGATCTCTCAATTGGTGTCTGGTGATACAGGCTGTGGGGCATGGTTGTTCTCAGGAAGTTAGTAAGTTTGGAGCTATTGATTTAACAATCATTATTTCTATAGTTTGTTTTAAACACTTTGCAGAGCACCAACCCCAGCTGGCTTCCAGACTTCAGTGACAGTTTGATCAGACCTAATAAATGCCAGGAAACTGTATACAGACCTGTGACAGCTTTGCCCTAATTATTAGATGTTTAATTACCCCTGTGAATGGTACCCTTTGCTCTGAACTATTAACATGATGGATAGGGCAAACAGTTTTTTAATTGGCACTTCAGTAGCAGTGTGATAGTGTAAAATTAGGACTTGAGTACTCGACGGAATTACTTATGTTTAGGTTCTCTACTGACAATTAATATCCATCTTTTTGTGATATGGAAGGTATAAATGCCTCCATTTGCACTTTTTCCATGTGAAAACTGAGGCATAGAGAGGCTTGTCCTCTCTAAAGTCACTCCGTAGAACATAAGCTATAACAATGTTTTGAGTCTTAGCCACTTTCTCTAATGGAGCCTCTGCTAGATTATTCTGATCTGACTCATGCCATGAATGGAGCCATGCCCCAGATAACCTGGCTTCTTGCTCTCCCACAGCTACGATGGGGTTCCTTTCCTCATGCATGATAGCACCTTGAAGAGGACAACCAACATTGGGGAGGTCTACCCCAATGAGACTACTCAAAACGCAGCATTTTTCTCTTGGGACGCCCTGAAGGAGCTAAATGCTGGAACATGGTTTCTTAAGGTGAGTGCCATCAAGGACTATCACCTGGCTACTGATTATTAGAGTTAAGATAGAAGTTACCAGTTGGGTCAAAACTCAAGTCAGTGGAACTATTTCTACTGAGGTCTCTTCTCTTTGTTCAGTAGACCTTTAGGTCTAGGAGACCTGTCATATTTAATTGTGGGATGTCCTTGTGGCTCCTTATCATAGAAGCAGAAGAACTAGTGGGCTGGAGAAAGAAGGCAACAACTATTTGTGCAAACTGATGTGTATAATTGCCATAGCCAAGATGGTGGGAGAGTAAGGCGATGAGAATAGAAGTAGCTGTGACACAGTTTAGGTCCCAGAAGCTGTGTCATCAGAGCTTGAGTCAATTTCCTCTCTTTCTCAAATAGAAGGGCAAAACAAAATATTTCTGACCCACTGGGGGTTGATGCCAGATTTCTTCTTACAGATATGAGATTTATGCATGTAGCTAACTATCCTAGATGTTACTGACTGATTGATTTCCTTTTGCATTTATTTATTTCTAGGACAAACCATTTTCATGCATGGGTGCACTGTCAAGGGCAGATCAAAACCAGGCAATGAATCAGTCAATTTACAAGCTAAGTAATTTCTTGCGCCTCGCAGACAGTCAGAATAAACTTGTGATATTTGATCTCTACCGCCCTCCAGAGACACATCCTTACAGGAATTCCTGGATCAACAGAACCCTGGAAGTCATCCTCAATGAATCAGGGATTAAACCTCATCTGGTAGGATGGTCTCACTCCTCCATGTCCTTTTCATTTTCTGAAATGAGACTTTAATGCCATACCCAGCATGACTGCACCAGCACAGAATACAGCCCACTGCAGTTCACATCTTCTTCATAGGGAAGGCTTATCTATGGGCACAGTCCATTATAAAGGTGGTTTCTTTAGAGGGCCAAATTCATATATCCTTCTTCTTCTCATGTGGTTCCTCTTTTAACAACCTCTTTTAAAAAGCATCATTTGGAATATACTACTGGCATAAATTCCTTAGCATGTCCGAAATGGTGTAGGCCTAGAGGAGTCCAGAGAAATTGGACAAAGAATACTAGCTGATACCTTAGCCTCCAAACTGCATCCTTTCCTCACTGTAACATATACTATATACTGTTTCTCTGCCTATACTCTGTCATTCATCCATATTTATGTATTACACTGGAAGCACCTGTCTTAAATTAGAATACCTGGAGCTGGATCCTCCCTAAACCTTCCTTCTTCCCCATGCAACTCTCTGCTTGCAATAGATATTAAATTTAAGCATTTGAGTGTATATATCCACTGATATCAGGGCAATTACATGGATCTGTTTTCACTAAGGATCACTTCTCGCATCCTGGGAAAAAGGGTCTTTATTTTCAGTTGCCTTTCCCATTAACCAGAGATGCCTTTTCTCACAGAAATCCAGCATCTTTTTTTTGTGGGTGTGGTTGTGTAAAACATTGTTCATTGATTTCAAGTGGATAAGCAAGGAAAAATGAATACTTTCTTCTTTATGACAGTGACTTGCAAGTTATGACCCTGGCTTATATATTTTGATCATTGTACAACATATGACATTTGACAGACATGTACTAAGCCCTGCAAGACCTTAAACTTGTTGGGGCTGCAAAGGGCAGAATGTATTAGTAACTCAATACATTGTGAATTCACTGGATATTCTTTTTGTCTGCAGGTCCTGTGGCTGGAGAATGACATGAGGTCTTTTGTTCAGTCTGTTGCTCCTGGGTTTCAGCAGACAATGGGCAGTAAGGCCCCAGTTGAAGACCTACTGATGGACAATATTGTCAAGCTTAATCTGGCCTATACTGAAATGTCCAGTGAAGATATTCAGTAAGTCGTAATTTCAGTCTTTACTAGAGTCAATGGACTGGAGCATCAGGAGTGCACTTGCCTTGTGTGTGTGGCAATGTCTCCCTCCAGTGCCTGACTCCAGGATCTGTTATCATTTTGGGAAGAACTATTCCTATAGCTCTTCGGAGGTGAAGGACTAGTTCACTCCTTTTATTGGCCAAGAAGTGACAGATGTAATTGCTATTCCCCTCCTGTGCCCCCTCTTTTTCCCTTCCACCATCAAGGGGCATTATATTAATTACTCTGACAGGATTTAAGGATCTTCAGGATAAGGGAATATCAGGGTTAAGTGTCTCAGTTCCTTGTATTTCACTGAGGCCAAAGATGGACAAATCATCCCCAATACCAGCAAGTTCTTAAGAGTGCAGAATGAAGAAATCTCTAGCCTGCAGTGTTTCCTTCACAAACATCAGTGTGAATACTTAATGCTTTAGTGAGAGACCATCACCCTTTTGTAGCTCGTGTTTTGGAATTGTTGTCTTTGTTGATATTATGGCTCTATTGCTTGTGATACACTGAAAATGTCAACTCTCCAGTGGACTGATTCATGATAATTAGAGTAGTTTTCAAAATGATTCTAATTCTTGAAAAAAATCTTGACTAATCTTGGCTGATTAGCTCTCCTTTGTAAATTGAGTTTTTGCTCTTTTCCATCTGCGAGAGCCTTTAAATCTAATAAAAAACAGAGGAATGCAAAAGTTTTTAACGTTGGATGAGTTGATGTTTTCTTAACGATAATCTTCCAGAATACAACATTCTGCATAGATCCGGGGTAGATGCTAGGTAGTTTTACAGAAGTTGACACTGATGACATTTCTTCAGCAATTGCAGAGAATGATCTCACTTCATATCAAGGTCCAACAGCTTATAAGGGTTTGACAAATGATCAAACAATGTTGCAAATGTAATATTGTTGAGTAGCCAACTGTGAGGTGAGTTTAAACATGCTGCTACGAAATTTAGCACAAAGGAAGTGCGTAGCTTCTTTATTTTCCTAACTTCTTGCTCTTTTAAAGGAAATATGCTGAGGCAAATATCACCACCAACCTCTATGTGGTTAATGAGCCATGGCTCTTCTCCTTGGCGTGGTGCTCTGGGGCTCACTCTGTGACCACCAATACCGTCCACATGCTGAAGAACCTCAGACAGCCACTTTTCCTTATGGTAAGCAAAAATCCTCCCTTATTGCCAGGAATATGAAGTAGGGATGGGATATTGATAGTTACATTTGGAGAGCAGATCAATTCATGCACAGGTAAAGGAGGTGTTCCTCTGGATGGAGAAGGATATAAGCTGAACTCTAGCTTACTGGCTTCTGTGAGCAACTCCTGGTTTACGGACTGGAGCATCTCTCATACGAGGAGAGACTGCGTGAGCTGGGCCTGTTCAGCTTAGAGAAGAGAAGACTAAGAGGGGACCTTATTAACATGTA
>JAUBOD010000201.1:260538-271328 GCA_032353885.1 Nothura maculosa
AGCGGGAAGGTTGGACCAGATGATCTCTAGAGGTCCCTTCCAACCTTATAGATTCTGTGATTCTGTGATTCTGTGTTTTACCACCATATCTACCTTTTTTTTTTTTTCTCTTGTCCCAGAGAGAAAGATTCTGTTTGATAAGACTTACGAGACTTATACCTTGAGATGAAGAGAAAAAAAAGTCGTATTGAGGCTTTTTTTTGGGGAGAATGAAGGGGACTCTGAGGCTATATGTGGCTTTTGTGTGAGGATTTTCATTTCCAAACCTCTGAGTCTATCTCAGAAGTTCTTCACTTCCTGGGTCCCCCTGTACCTCTTCTCAAGCCCAAGGGAAACAAACATAGAGATAATAATGTCTTGGTGGAATATTTTTTTCACTCTATTTGTCTGTTTCGTACTCATCTTTGAACAGCCTAAAGGACTAAGGGGCGTCTGGGACATTGGTCCAAATAGAGTCCTTGCAAGCATAATTTGTAACGCTATGTAACTGGCTTCATGAAGAGGATTTTACAATGCTTCCTTTTTTTTCCATCTGAGAGAATGAAAAAGAACCAATTTTAAGCCCGTTCTGAGAAAGGATAGAGGTCCAGTCTGAGAGTGAATCTTAAGATGCTTCTAGGTTTAAATCAGGGGCTACCCCAGCCTTCTGTGGTGTTCAGTGAAGTACAGTCTTGCAAGGGGAAGGCAGGTGCCACTAGTTGATTTTAACATTGGAGAGAAAAATAGGTGACTATAGGGTCTGCCTATACAAACAAGAGATCCTTGTTCTGTTCATGATGGTGTAGCCCAATCTTCCTCGCCTCCTGACACTCAGCCATCCCATTCTAATTTGTCATCAGCACATGCAGGCAGGTGATCACTTAAAAAGCAGCACTACCAAATGCTGTTTAAAGACTGAGGGATGTTCACGGAATCATGGAATGGCTGAGATTGGAAGGGACCTCTAGAGATGATCTAGTCCAACCCCCCTGCTCCAGAAACCCAGAGCACGGGGCACAGGGTGGCATCCAGGCACATTAATACCAGGCAGCTGGATTTCCATAATCAAACAGCAAGAGGGAATTTTAGCACCTTTTCTTTCTTTGAGTTTCAGACTCTGTGGTAGATCTGGGGCGTTGAATACATCCTCTCTTCTCTTGCAGACTCCACAGCAGTACAAAATCATGTGGATCCTAACAGATGTGACCTCCATTCTCCTCATCTCACTCATCTTTGCTCTGCATTGGTAAGTACTGAGTTGCTAATATCTCTTCTAGTCTATTTTCTTGGTCCAGTCAGAGGGGTGGAGAGATGCTTTTGGGTGATTTGGATGGCCAAAAGGGCTATGAAAGACAAATCCTTTCCCTTCAGGAGTTAAAAGAAAGCCCTCTAAGACTCCAAAGATTCCTCCACTTCTGCTGTTCTTATTTTTCCTTTTGTTTTAGCAAGCTGGGCATCATCCATCCCAAGATTCAGTGGAGATCTGGTGGGTTCAGAGTAGCAGTCAAATCCAGTTATTGAAGCTGATGGATTGAAGGGAGAGATGATTCTTCTATTTTCACAATATAGACCCTGTTGCATGGAATTTACTTAGGAGGAAAGCTCTCGTTGTTAATAATTGAGCACCACATGTCTCTGTGTCTTCCTATGTCAGAGATACACAAAAAATCCATCCTCACAGATGCAAATCAAATTACAGACATCACACAGACACCACAGTTAATTTTTCCTCTCATTGATTCAAGGACATTTACTCCATTTTGTATGTTGGAAAATCAGTTCACAAAACAGACTCTGTCAATACAGAGCTGGACAAGATGAACTGCTTTGCCTTGGTGTGTAAAAAGACAGCAGATCTGGTTTTGCTCTGAGAGGATGATCAGGTTACAGTTAACCAGGTGATGAACTAGTGGCTGTACAGGCAAATTTGATGGGCACTTAGGCTTTTTCCTCCTAAAGTGGGAGATTTCCCAGATTTCCCAGAACCCTGCAGACATTTCTCATCCGGTCATATCCCTTTTTCTTGGCTGGGCGTGAGACAAGGACACTCCTAGCATGTCCAATGAGCGAGGTGCCATCAGCAGTGCCTAAAGTCTGTGAGTTGTCTTATTTATCAGATTTACAAGTACCAGATTTACCAAAAATCACAACTCTAACTTTTTCTTAGCTGTTTAGGAACTTGCTGCTGTGAACAAATGTAGGGCTTCTGAACATTTAAATTGCTCATAGAAAACAGGGCTTAGTCACAAAGTTGCCTTCAAAATACTGCCGTACACATGTGGAGTGGACATACAGATAGCATGGAGCAGAATTGCTTCGTAGCAGAGATTTGAACAAATTCCAAAATTATGAGGGCAATTCCTGGTCTGATAAAAGTTAAAGATGAGTGGCCAGGGTTCTAAGGAACTGCAAAGGGAACCCACATTAAGCAGTGGCCTAACCCAGATGTTTTGACCTGCACAGGTGGCGGGAGCGGAGTTTCTCCTGCTGTGCCCATGATGGTGGCACGATGATGGAGAGTGGCACCTACAACAAGTTCAGGACAGGTGAGTTGAGCAAGGAGAGTTGAGAGCCTCCATGGGGCTAATGCTGAGACTGCAGGACCCCATGGCCTGAGCTGTGAGCATTTCTGGCCTGACTCTGCTCATAACTCCTGGCAGAACAGCTGCAAGCATTTCTGTACTCACCCTGTGTCTCCTTTTCCAGAACTCGGCAACATGCCTGCAGTTGTGGCCTGACAGAGACAAGAAGGAGACCGACTTGCTGTCTCACCAATGACTGGAGAGCGGAACCTCCTCTGACATCTCTTCCTACCACCAGCCACCACACAGGGGTGGGAGTCACAGGAAAGCAAAATGCAGGCCAAGGCATCAGGAAGGAGAAGACCTGGCCAGGGGAGATAGATAGTTCAAAAATGCATGCCTTTTTTGGTCTTGTCTTGCTTGCCTACAACTTTCCTTGTAATCTCATGCCTGACAGGGATGGACCAGGTTATAGGGGAACACAGATGGGGTTGTAGCTGTGACAAAGCTGGGCACCACGAGTAGGTGCTAAATCCGTTTGGCAGCAGCCACATGGGACCACATGTCCCTCCCTCATAGTGTTGGTGTCCACAGGGAAGCAATCCTGATACCCTCCTGTTATGGATCCTCTGTGAGTGCATCTGCTTGGTACAAGCTGCCACCATCTGAGCGTCCTCCAGTCCTGCTTGTCCTTGGCTGCTGGTGTTTCTCCAGTCAGACTGACTTCCTCTGCTCCACACACCTCCTCCTTACTGGCAGATCTTCTCTAGCCTCAAGTGTGCACCAACCACGCGGGAGAAACCTACTGCTAGGTCTGCAAGGACAGATCCTTTCCCTTCTTGGTTGTGAACAAGGCCATTTTTGTCCAAAGGTGCTAACAGATGTTTTGGTGCCTTGGCGACATAACTACTTGGACTACAACTAGCAGCACAAGATCTTTCTTTAGGATATTTGTGCTGCAGGTGACCTGGTCCCAACAAGTGTCCTTCCCTTGGGAAGATCTTTATACTTGCTCTGCATCCTGGTGTTTGTTTCACTGCTCCCAATGGCTGTTGGCACATTGTTCCCACAGAGGTCAGTACTGGGCTCATGCTGCTCAACTTGTTCGTCAGTGACTTGGACGAGGGCACAGAGGGCACCCTGAGAAAGTCTGCGGATGATCACGAGCTGGGTGGAGTGGTTGACACTCGGGAGGGCTGTGCTGACATCCAGAGGGACCTGGACAGGCTAGTGAGTTGGGCAGGGAGGAAACTCATGAGGTTCAACAAGGACAAGTGCAGGATCATGGGAATAACCCCAGGCACCAGCATAGATGAGGGGTCGACCTGCTGGAAAGCAGCTCCGCAGAGGGACCTGGGAGTCCTGGTTGACATCAAGTTAACCATGAGTCACCAGTGTGCCCTCGTGGCCAAGAAGGCCAATGGGATCCTGGCCTGCATCAGGAGGAGCGTTGCCAGCAGGTCGAGGGAGGTGATTCTGCCCCTCTACTCAGCTCTGGTGAGGCCGCACCTGCAGCATTGGGTGCAGTTCTGGGCTCCCCAGCACAAGAGGGATGTGGAGCTTCTAGAGAGGGTCCATCAGAAGGCAACAATGATGATGAAGGGACTGGAGCATCTATTGTATGAGGAAAGACTGAGTGAGCTGGGCCTGTTTAGCCTGGGGAAGAGAAGACTCAGAAAGGATCTGATCAATATATATAAATACCCGAGGGAAGAATGTAGGGAGGAAGGGACCAAACTCTTCTCAGTAGTGGCCCCTGATAGGACAAGGGGCAATGAGTACAAGTTGAAAACCAGGCAGCTCCATCTCCATATGAGGAAGAACTTTACTGTGAGGGTGACAGAACCCTGGAACAGGCTGAGGCTGCCCAGGGAGGTTGTGGAGTCTGCTTCTCTGGAGATCTTTGAAACCTACCTGGATGCCACCCTGTGCCCCATGCTCTGAGTGTCTCTGCTAGAGCCAGGGGTTGGACTAGAGGATCTCTAGGGGTCCCTCCAAACCTCCGCCATCCTGTGATTCTGTGACATGAAGAAGGAGGTCTATGCACAACTCTGCCCTGTTCTGCAAAGGAGATGTGAGCATCTCAGGTTTAAGCCATAAAATTCTACTTGAACAGATAGGATGACATTTTTTGTAACCTGCAAGACTATTTTTAATACATTTTAGCTCTCCTACCTTGTTTTGCTCTCATTCCATTATGCTGGGAAAGTGGAAGAAAACAGTAGCCTTTATTTGAATCAGGTCATAGCTGCTTGTTCATATAATGAAAGGAAATTAATGTGGGCTGAGCTGTGGAGTGTGTAGCATCCACCACCTGGGAGAAGGACCTGCATGAGACAGCTCCTGCTGTGACCATTGCTTTTAACACTATCAGGAAAGGTCCCACCACGCACCTTCGTCCACGTCTACTTCACCATGATGTCTCTCACTATGCTCACCTGCTTCATCTTCAACTGGGTAGGTCTTTTCATCCAGTACTTTCTACCTCCAGTGGCTGAGCTCCAGTCGGTCATCACAGAGTAACCAGCCCTTGCCTCACAGCATGAACAATGGTGATTCCCCCATCTCCAATCTTTTTTATCCTCAAATTTAACACATAATTTCTAGTCCAAATGCTCGGATAATTTGCTATTATTACCAGGAGTTTCACTCTGCAAGGAGAAATCGTCTCTCCATGGAGGACCTTGGAAGTCACTTAACACCACTGAACGTTGCAGAACAGCCTCCCACAAGCCACTTTATGCTTTTTTAATTAGAGTATTATTTCACTCGGACATATGCTTTCATATTACATTGTTTGGTATGAATATAAACAGGCCAGCAGATGCTAATACACGGACGATATGACACACAGGCACAAGCACACAGAGCCCCAGCACCCCCTGAAGCCCCAAGCCGTTTGGAGTGTGTTGGGGTGTACAAGGGGCCAAGAGCTGTGAGTGGAGGGATGAAGGTGGTGAGGAAAACTGGCCCAAGAGAGCGCTTGGAAATGCTGCTATGCTGCATCATCTACCGAGTATGCTGTGGAGGGCAGGAATGGTGGGAGAAAAGGAGGCTGCGGTGGTGGTGGGTGATGTGAGTGCATGGAGCAGCGGGGAGGTCCCTGGGACAGCTGGACCAGTGCAGCCGGGGAGAGGACAGAAGCATCTGAGATGTGTTTTGGGGAGGCAGCTCATGGTTCCCATGGGAGTTACACTTGGCCAGTGTGACCACTTGGCTTCACAGTGGCTCAGGCAGAGGGAAGATGGGAATGGGAACCTCTTAGGAGCCCTGCTGGCCTGTGGATGTCTGCATGGGGTATCTCATCTCCTTTGGTGTCACGGTCAAGGTCCAAGGTTGCTGCTGTGGTTGCTCACGCTCTGGCAGGCAGACGCTAATGCTACCTGGAACACTGCTGCATTTGGGAACCAAGCCCCTCTCCTGGCTCCTGGTCAATGGCAAGGCCACATAAACAGCCTGTATGTGGCTGAGCAAACCAGGAGGGCAACAGGAAACATCTCGGTGACAGGGCGAGGATCACTGGATTTCAACAGGACAGCATAGCATTCAACACGGACATTATTAACGTAGCTGAGCTCAATGCAATGCATGGGACCAAGATTGCTCTCCCACGCCTCCTGAGAGCTGCTCAGCATGAGTGAAACCAGCACCATACCTTGGTGGTCCCTTCTCCCCTCTGTGGAAGCCACATTCCCAGGCATGTGCTCCTTTGGAGCTCCCGGGTTTCAGAGAGGCACCCTGCGCTCTTCCCCCTGCTTCCCCCCGGTCACAGAATATCTTCAGCTTCTTCTCTCCTCATGGGACTCATCTCTGCTCGGATGGTGGCTCCTCTGCACTGTGTGGTGATGGGTAGAGGCCAGCAACATCAGCCAGCAGATCAGCACAGCCCACCAAAGATAGAGAAAAGCCACAGAAATCAAGGGCCTGACTTCACTGTCAGTAGTTTAAGCTCCAGCTTGGACCAAGAAAGAGCTGTCTCAAAGAGCAACACACACAAAAGCACAATAAATTCATTAGCTGTTTCCAACTCCAAAGACCAAGTCCCTTTTCGGATCAGAGCACTTGACATGCAACATGAACTTGGCCACAGTCTTCCGAGCACGGGGACTTCCAAAACTCCTATGGCCGTATTAAAGTTTGTAGTACAGATCATCCCAGGGCTAATTGGTGTAGAAAGAAGAGGCAAAAGGACAGAATTCGTCTTCCCAGCTTCACTTCCAGCTGAGAACCTTGGGTTGGGAAAGATGTGCCTTGCATACATTCAGCCTCTGGCAGTCATGGCTCTGCAGGAGTCCTTGGGCGAGAGAGTCCTACAGGTCGCCCTCAGCCCTGAGTCATTATCCAGATACCGGCACAAAATGCAGGATTTTTTTTGCTTGTTTTTAATATTTTAAAAAATAAATAGAAGAAGAAAAGAAAGTTTTAAAAATTTGTTCTTTAAGTATCTCCAGCATTGCACAGACAGCACTTTAGTATTCTAGTCTGTTCGATCAGTGGTTTGTTTATTCTGATTCCTAGTTTAAATGCACTCCTCTAAGCCAGCTTTTTCATTTTGTTCTTCTTAAGAACACAGTGTATTCTTCTGTAAGGTCTAATATGAGACCTGCAGTGTTCACTGGATCTCTTTCCAGCATAGTTTGGGGCTCTGTTACTTCTCTTCAAACCTGAAATGCCCATAACCTCTCCAAAAGGCTCTAGCACCCTGATAGCTCTCTCTTTACTTAAAAAACAAAACAAAACAAAAAGGTCACACACACATCACACACATGCACACACACCCCTCTTCTTCCCAGAGCCTTTGCAATGCCAACCGTTTGGTTCCAGGCAAGCATCCTGCCAGGGTCTCTTTGCTCAGTCTCTGTCTGAGAGCGATGGTGTTACCTGGAAATCTTTGAGGTTTAAGACAGAGATGAGGTACAGGGTGGTGAAAGAGGACGAGAGGTCAGAGATAGTCATCTTCACTGGAAGGGGAGGTGGTACTTGAGCCCTCAAGGTCAGAGTCCAGCGAACTCCCGGATGGTGTTCGGCTCATCTTCCACATCTGAGAGGAAAACGTTCTCCCCCAGCTGCATGGGTACCCCACAAGCCTCAGCTGGTGAATAAGCCCCATGGCCACATGCCAGCGGCTTCTTGCAGTTCACTTGCTACCCTTTGCGCTCCTCTGTTTGCTCATGGCTGTTAACATCTGGCTGATGTATGAGGTCAAAAGATCATCCATCTTGTAGCCCTGGAGAGGAAGGAGAAGAGGTTACCTGCCCTTATAGCACCACTTAGGGTCTCTAGCTTATGCCTCTTGAAGGACCAGGCTGCCACTTGGTGACTTTCAAAGTTTTGACCCTTTTCCACTCCTTGGGTGACATAAACCCTTAACCAGACTCAAAGTCCTAATACAATTTCCTAATGCAGTATGAAATGGAGGAATTCACTGTCCCAAGATGCTGTTCAAACCAAGGACAAAGGGGGCTTTGGAAAGGTACTTGATTTTAAATGGCCATCAGCATCCTGTATGTCCCAAATTAAAAATAATTAAGCCACCAGGAAAATTTATTTTACATGTTTTGGGCTTAAGGCTGGCTAAACAAGAGAGGTAAGGGTGGGATGGAAGGCAGAGTGCTGAGGATATGACATTGTCTGACAGAGCTTCATCTGCTGTAGGACACACGCTGATGATCAACGTGGACTTCGCTGCTTCAACTGATGCTAAGGTCAAACTAGGCAGAGGAGCTTGGTAAAAGGATTCAAGAGCTCTCCTGCCCCCACATCTGCTTTAATACACTTTTTACTCCAGAAAAGCAAGCAGTGCCCCTTACTCCTGGCATGGCAGGACCTCAGGCACTTCCGACTCACTCCTGAATTGGATGAAGGACCCATTTGGAGCCCTCATCGGCTGAACAGAGTCATGATGTGTTTGTACCAGGCTAGCCCAGTGCTACTGCCTCGAGGACAGTCACAGGGCAGTCTGCAATGAGTGTTCTGCTGTGGTAAAGCATTGCAGACATGAACAGGAAAGAAGAGTGAGATCTTACATATTCAACATAGCCTCCCCTCTTTGGATATCACTGAACATCAGATAGCCTGACTTGATAACCCCAATCCATCCTCAGCTCTTTTGTCTCATGACAATTTTTAATTTCCCTTTAAAATCAGTCTGCCCACAAGCAGACTGCCTTCCTACAAACTTCCATTTTTGACCCGAGGTTGACCCACTCTACAGTAAAAGAAGTTCTAGAGATAATAACAGCACAGTGCTGAAACCCAGAAGAAATAAAGTTTTCAGGCTTACTCTTAAGAGCACCCCTAAGCCCGGGAAATTCTTGAGACAAAATTTGCTGAAAGCAGGGAGATCATAAAGAGGAAGTGTCATTATATACTGTAATAATTATGCTCTTCCTTAGACATCTATTTTGGGCCTGCTAAAGCCAAGACTTGTTCTAATGGGAGAGTGCTGTTCTAATGTGCAAAGGGAAGGAAATTCGCTCTGCAGTCCTCTGCCAACCTCTCCAGTGTGTGTGCCCTGTGCCCAATCACTGTGACTGTTGCTTACCAGGGATGTCTCACAGAGCAGCTTGCTTCCCCTCACCAGGTTGCCAATAGTTATATGGAAGTATGTGTTGCCACTGCTCCAGTTGGAAATCTTTGTGAAGGGATGAGTGATGAGAATATCCTGGAGGAAACAAAATACTGACATTCAACACACGAGAATTTTGGCTTTCATGAGGCTGTTTTGCTTCCTCATGTCCATTTTCCATCAAAGGAGACTAAGAATGTCTGTTGAGATGGACTGTATCGCTGCCCCATGAGACTGACAGAGTGAGATGTGAGACCCTGGATCCTCCAGCACTTGTAGAGTGTAGTTATACTAGAAGGACCGTGTTGCTGACAGAAGTATCAAGTAGAAACTCATCTGCTCTAGCTCTAGTCGTAATGTCTATGAAAGAATTGAGGATTGTGTGAGGATTAAGAGCTCTAGCAACTGGTTATCCCAACCCTTATGTTAGAAACTTTTGCCTATCCAACCTTTGTAGCTAGGCTTAATGGCCAGTTGCTCTGAAAAACACACTCTGTGGAATGACCTCTGCAAGAGATGGCATCACCGTCCCTGACAGCCTACAAATGAGTAGATGAGGTGCATAGGGACATGGTTTAACAGGCATGGTGTTGAAGGGCTTATGGTTGGACTCGATCTCAAAAGTCTTTTCCAATCATAATGATTCTATGATTCTAAGAGGTTTTCGGGTGGTTGGGGAGCATCTAGTGAAGACTTCAGTCCTGCTTACCTTGGTTTTGGGATCAATGAGGCTGACTCCATGCTTGTTGATGGCAATTAGAAGGATCTCTGGATAATTTGGCTCTGTCGTTTGCTGTGGGAAAGGAGATGAAGCAATTATGAGAAGCAGCATGTAAAATCAGACTCCTTCCTACTTCCTCTCTCATTGTTTGCTCCTGCCAACACTTGGTGGCTCATTAACTGTATCTGTTTTGTCTTTTAAAGACAAGGGAAGAGCCCATTAAGGTAGCAGGGGGTGAGTTACTGGCAGCATTAAGTTCCTTGCTCCTTTCAGTGGTCTCCCAAATGAGGAGCCCTCCTGCCTTTGGCAAGTAAGAGATCTCCAGACCAAGCATACACTGCTTTCTGCTCTACTGATCTTTGCATTCAGTTTTGTTAGCATTGGTAATCCCTTCTCCCAGCCCTGTGTCAGCACGGCAGGGATTCCAATTTGACTGATGAACCCAGGGCCCGGGACAAGGACTCAGTTCCTGGTCCTGACACAGATTTCTTAGCTCTTTTGCTGAAAAAAATCACAGTATGTTCAAATTCCACATGCCATCAAAGGTGGGCAGGGAAAGCAAACGGGCACCATAAATTTAAGGAACTGATAAGCAATTGGAGCAAGATGTTTGCATGCATTGCAAAGAGGTGCCCAAGATACCTCACTTCATGATTACTGGCTCCCATGGCCTTTGTTGGGAATTTGCTGAGGCAGCTAGTCTGGGTTTATCTCTTGGTATGTGCGGAATTATTCCTTGGAAAAACACCTTTTCCCTAAGCCTCAGCAAAACAGAACCTGCTGCAAGGACATATCCAGCATAACTGAAGATACAATGATGTTCTAAAATGCCTTGGCCTGCACAGAGGAAGGATGGCAGTAAATAGGTCTCGTGGTGCTTTACTGAGGAATGATCTCACAGAATCACAGAATCACAGAATCTCTAAGGTTGGAAGGGACCTCTAGAGATCATCTAGTCCAACCTTCCCGCTCCAGCAGGCACCTAGAGCAGGTGGCACAG